>JAHPZR010008958.1:17500-18954 GCA_019787425.1 Platygyra sinensis | reverse complement strand
CCATGAGTAAAATCCTCAATTCCATAATTACCGCTCTTTAGGATGCTTATACAATTATCTTCCATCATCCCAACTAGATCTAATTTTCGGATTTTAGCTTTAAACTTATTTAAAAATTCCGAATTCCTGACTTTCTTATCTAACTTTGACGCACTGCTAGGCGATTTTTCTAATCCGAAAGAACAGTTAATGTTTTCAAAACCATGGAGAAACCTTCAAGTGATATCGAAATTGCGGCCCAGTCGTCTAACCTATTAATCTGTAACGCGTCACACCTTCCCAAAACGAGAAAATCAATGTAAACAAGACGTATGCAGTAGTCCCAAAATTAAATTTCAGGTGAAGCTTCGCTCACTGTTAACTTGTAGTTTGCTCTACATAAAAACAAAAAAGGCAGCGAACTGAGGATCCAGTTTGTTTTTGCAGCGTGATGTTAAAAACAGAATTTAGTCTTCATAATGGCAAGAATTTGGCGAGTTTGAAATGTTTGCATAAGTTAATCCCGATGTCACAGCTTAAATATTCTATTTTGCAGTCCAGCTAACTATTTTGTGCAGATCTTTCAGCAAATCATGGATAACAAGCGCAGAATAAGGAATAAGGTGACATTCTTCGCTAAACATTTGGCGGGAAATATGTCTGAGCAATGATTTTTTTTTGACTTTGCGGGACCAATTACTCTGATTTGCTGGTAGATACCAATTTTAACTAAACTGAATATTGATATCGGTGTAGAAGACTATCAGAAAATCGTCTTTTTGTGGAAATAAACTGCCGCACTTTTGAAAAACGACTCCCTGAAAATAGCCAAAATTTAGGTCACGCTCCTTAACGATTCGGCGATGATATTTGGCACCTCGTGAAAACTGTAGAATTAAAGTGAAAAAATTCAAATATATCTCAGTCAACTAATAAGGGGCCAAATATTATCGCACGAAAATAAGAGTTTCTGGAATGTGTACGAAGTATCTTTTAGGCTCACCTAAAGTTGGCCAAAATTTCGGCCATTTTAGACCGCTTGAGAAGCCAAAATCATGATGAGGTAATATCTCGAGGAAAATTGAACGCCTACCTCGGCAAATATCATGGTTGTTAATCTCTTCGGATAGCTTTTATACTGTGAAAAGATGAAGGTAAACGGCCGACCTCGATCTTTTGGTTCTGCCCGGTTTTCTCTGACAATGACACTTAAGACCTGTTTTTTTAAGTGAGGAGACTTGACTTAGTATAAGCCCTGTGGTTTCCTTCAGGTCTCCTCGCCATTTAATTTTTTCTTTTCTAGATCTGTTAAATCATATAAAATTACTGTAAAATATTGAATATATGGCGAATGAAAAAATGAATGAATGAAAAATGAATGGATAAACTGACACCACCACATGGAAGATCATGTTAAGATTGGTCATTTGACCAAGTATGATGCTTTTAGGGTGAGCAGAGACCAAGTTATGAAC
>JAHPZR010008958.1:0-15000 GCA_019787425.1 Platygyra sinensis | reverse complement strand
TGCAAACTGTAAACAGCGTTTTAGTTCATTCATGGAATTCTATGTGATACACCTAAAATATCAAGGGGTAAAAATTTGATGATAGTACCACTTCAATAAGAATTTTGGTCAAGTTAGAATTTAGAGTTGGAGTGATTATTTCAAGACAGTTTTGGTCAAGTGTGTTAAAAAGCAACCCGTTATGAGTGCTGTGTTGGGAGGGAAACGGCTAGAAGTTTTGACAGTATGGATTGAGTGCAGCAAGGTCTGTGTAAAAAAGACTGACAGCTGATAATTCCCAGTTTATTCCCAAGCAAGCTTGGCTTGCTGTTTGGCTAGTATATAAACATCAATGAAACACCAGGAGAGCTTTTGCCTGAAAAAATGATATCTTCACACATTTAATAACAAGATCACTGTCACTATGGTTATAAAATAAATCTGTTAAATTGTACTTAAATGTGTTGAAGATGTATGATAAAGACATCTTCAGATGTTACTCAATTAGTCTTCAGCAATCTTCAGTTATTTTCAGAAATCTTTGGAAATTTTTGGAAAATGTCCAGAAACGTTGGTGCTGCCTTCTGACAAATTTTTGAAAATCTTCGGAAAATTGTCAAAAATGTCATCATGTATGTAAATAAGAATATATTATAATAAACAAAAAAATACATGATAGCTTGTAGATATCAAATATTTCTTCTCGTGTTCAACTTTTTTATCTCAAATACTCAAAGAGCTATTTCATATCTATACAGTTGTATGCATGCCTGTGTATTATCCTCTGTAACTGTCACCCTTCATATCCCTTTACATGTATGCCTGGCTACAAAAGCAGCAATATATGAACATTTGTTGTATCATGGCCTTTTTACGCTGGGCGTACATGTACATGTTCTGCAAGGGATGAGATTGTTTTACAGGCTTAACAGGCATGATTTGTGGACAGACTCTTACAAATTATTGCTGTTTTTCCTTGCTTATAGGAGATTCAATGTTTGCAGGAGAAGTTTGAGAACCTGACCACAAAATGCAATAATGCTATTAGTCAATTTACAGAGGAGGAAGGCGAGGTTAGTTAGCTCCATTACTAAATTTCCCATACATCCATCCCAGTAGTGTTATGTAACTGAGAAGTGTCTGCTACATCAAAAATATATTTTATCCAATGAAATATACAATATAAGCCTATGTGTAAGAACCTACATTGTTTAAAGTCCAACATAATAGGTTCCTGTATTTTGGTGTAGCTAAAGGCAATTTAGCCTTTAGAGTAGGTTCTTTATTTGTCTGAAAGAGACATTATTATTATAATTTCTCTAGTATTTATATTTCACTGGAATTTATTGTTCATTTCACACTGAAGATGGCAGAGGCAAGTGCTGAAACATGTCTGTAAATCTCAGGAGTGTCCTGTTTTTCTAAAATTAATTTCATCACTGCTTTTATCCAGAACATTATTAGTAATTGTTAATTACCAGAACATTAAGTAAACAAGGGTCTAATTCTTAAACAGTTATATAGTATTAATTTTGAACTTTATTTGAACTTTGAACTTAATTTAATGTTGAATGCATGGGGAGTGGTCGCCCAGTCTCGCAAGCCAGGGGCTCATGTCTAATACACTCAACCAAAATTAAAATGAAAACAAATGACAGTAAGTTGCTATGGGAAAGATGCAAATCAACAACTGATAAATATCATAAATAAGGTATGAAAATCCTATAAGATATGCACAATAAAATGTAAAAAAAAGTTATGGGGTTGTATTGTATAGAATTAATACTATATAATTTATAACAAGCAAAGCTACAAGATACAGCTCTGACATTGAGCTGCTTTGTACTTCATTTTTGATTAAGACCTGAAATACGGAACGTGCCAAGCAGAACTGGGTACAGAATGTATATGTATTATTGTCTCTATAATAAAAGTTCATGATTTAACTGTAACTCTCACACATACGAACCTGCTTGATCTTGCTTGGTTCAACAGCTTCTCATATTTTTTGGTATTAAATTGGGACATTTCTTCTGCCAGCCTGGTTCTAAAGCCCTGGCCAAACGGAGTGGAAAACGAGTGGCAAGCAAGTGGTCACAATTTGATGCAAGTTTAACTATTTCAGTAGACACTTGCGTTACATATAGTTAAAACAGACTGCAAGTTTCCTCGCAAGTCCACGCAAGTCTTTAAACAAGACATTTTTAGGCAGACTATTCTCTATTTCATTGGCTAGTAGTAGGTTAATGGACGTCACTCAACTTGCGTTGACTTGGGTTGGGTGGCCAAACGGTGAAAAACTTGCTTTGATTTGCATCCAGGCCAATTGTAATCTCGACCAAAGTGAGCACAAGTCATCGCACGTCAACAACATGTGCAAGTCAACACACTTGCGTCTACTTGCGAGTCAGTTTGGCCAGGGCTAAAACCATCAGGTTCTTACCTTCACATTTTTACTGTACTCGGGTTTTATTAAGGGTTGAGCACTGGGCAAATTGACTGTTTGTGAGGATTACTGTTCCTGCCTGGTTTCACCATGTAAATGAATGTTTTCCTTAATTTTAGCTCAAAATGTTTTGCCTAGCGGTGAAACCAGTTCAGCCCTCTTGCTGGAATTGTTGAATGAAACCCTGAATACTGAAAGGAGAAGTCAAACATCCATCATGTTACAGAAAAAATGAAATTATATGCAATTTTTTTTAACAGGATTATAAGCTTGACAGAGCTCTGGTGCGTGCTTGCTCTGGTATGGTTACAAAATTCTGTGAGGTAATTACAAGTTGTATGCATTAAATTTGTTTGTATCAATTCAGTTTGTAAAACATTTGGGATACCACACTGCTCTGAGGTTTTTGTAGAGGGAGGAATATTGGAGAACTCGGAGAAAAACTCTTGGATCAAGGCGACAACAAAACACAAACTCAATCCACATATGCCACCAGCCAGAATTGAACCTGGGCCACATTAAACAAGTGTAAGAACTGAGCCTGCTCGTGGGCTAGGGCGGCATTGGTGAAAGGCCGGTGCTCTCATTACAACGCCATCCTCGCTGCCCAAGTAAGTGAGTATGCTCACTGTTTAGTGCTCAGTGCACACTTGCAAGAAACTCTGGCCTGAAGGATTGTTTTGGGGTGGAGGTGCATATTAAACATTCTAAAAGCACTGCTCACTGCAAGTTGTACTTCAATGTTGATGTTATAGATGCCCAATGAATGTTCATGTTGAGGTTGTGTTTTAACATTATAGGATATTGTTACTCAAGGAAACACAGAAGGAGTTCTGCCTTGCTTAGTTGAACATAAAAATGATCCAGGAATGGACGAGAAATGTCATGCTGCAATTGAGCACTGGCACTGGTAGGTTGAGAGAGCCATAAAGTTTAGTTAGCGGCAAATTCAATGCTGGTTTTTTTTTACTAGCATACCATCTGAAGGGGCAGAGGGAGTGGTGGTATACTCCTAGTTGCTTATGCTGGGGTAACCAGGGTAAGCTCCTGTGCCTGTTAGACACAACAGAACACCTCATGTAGACCTTACACGTTGTACTTCAGTTATCGTCTATTGTGTAAATTATTTTACTAGCCTGATTATCTAATTTAAAACAAGACTAACGTATACAGGGCGTTTCAAAAGTTTGTGGACACTTTATTGATACAAGTAAATGATTCTTGTTTAGGAACGCGATGTTAACGAAGGTTTCCAGTTTTATGTACATTGTTTCCTTTGACATATACCTCCACACTGTTGAGGAATCGTTGGTGACATCGACTTCACGATCAGCAGTTTTTGTCTCCCGTAAAAACACGCGACTCATGGGCCATGCTCAGACGTTCCTTTGCCGTCCTTCTTAGTAAACTCGGGGAATAAAACCCACTTTGTGGTATGTTTTCTCCAGGCTTGTCCGCCAAACTTGATTTTAGTTCTTCCATCGTTGTAGGGATGATCATAAAATGCTGCCCATGCTCTGAAATAGACTGCTTTTTTTAGGGTTCATTATTGCAAATTATATCAAGGACGTTTGAAAATCTAGTTGCTACAGAAAACAGACAAAAATGGCGGGAAAGTACAGCACACACGATACAGATTCGCACCATTTGGCGGGAAAATGTTTATTTCAAGGAGTTTTTATCCGACTCATACAAGAGTTCTGAAATTGATAAACAATAAAATTTGTTAATGTCTGTAAGAAAATGGAGAGTAATATAAAAAAATCTGGATGAACAATAGACTTTTATAAATGTCCACGAACTTTTGAAACACCCTGTAGATTTATACAAGCCTAAAAGTGAAGCTCCTTGGCCAGCAGATGTTTCAAAACCTGATTTACCTAACCCAGAATGAGCAGGAAGTTTTATTTTAAGTTTTGTAACTTTGCAGTGAGGTTTTCTGTATTTTCTTTGGCCTTCTGTTTTGAGTGTTAATATCCTCAACTGACCCCAAAACAAAAACAGTGAGAAACATTTGTATACATGAAAAATTTATGCTGTGGTTAACGGCTTCTAGACAACTAGGCACAGATTACAAAATGCTAACTACGCATGAGCCCACTATCCACTCGAATAGTAGCACTTGTTTAGCAGTCAAGTTGACAAAAAAAAAAATGTGACCTCGATGAGTTCCAACATTGAGCCTGTGATATGGTCACGTGTACTGGTCATCAGATATCTTGTTTCTCTGAACCCAATCAAAAAAAAAATGGTATACCTGCCAACTTTTTCTGAGATATAGGCGTGAGATTTTTATCCTGGGAGTGCTGAGATTTTTGAAGACGACACGATCATTTCCGAAGATTCCCGAAGAAGTCCGAAGTCTTCCGAAGACGTCCGAAGTCTACCGAAGTTGAAGTTATCGAGAAAACGCTTAGCCACAAGGACCGACGTTAGCTGATAACATCAGCGCTATAGTTCTATAAACTTTGCTTTATTTCTAACAACTTGAAGTTGAACTAGTAAAAGTAAAAGTCTGCAGCTCCCACAAGCGAACGAAGACGTCACATGTACGAAAACTCGGAAGTTAGCACATACATTTTCCGCCTTATGAGTGACCTACCAAATTTGCATACTGTGACGAAAGCGGAAACAGCCCTCGCATTTCCCAGTCCCAGTCTTAGGACGCGCATAAACGCGAGCTCGCTCCCAATGCTTTTCACTTCAAAAATCAGAGATCGCGAGGTAAGGTATTGTCATTTATTTCATTTACACATGGTTTTCGTTCCTTACATGCGTCTGAGTTAACATATTTTTGGAAATTGTGTCAAGCAAGACGGCAACAACTCACATTTTTCAATCAGGCGTGAGAAATTGGCCCGCAGGCGTGAGACTCGTGAGTTTTCAACCCGCAGGCGTGAGAGTTGGAGGTATAAAATGGTAACCATTCAATGAATTAAGTCAAGAATCTAGGATTAGATAGATGATTAATATATAAACAATCTTGCCCTAGATTCTAGTTCTAGGCGGTTTTTTATTTCATTGTTATTCAGAAAAGTGTTTCACCCAAATTTATTGATCTTTGTATGGAGACACCATGTTGGTGCACTTCTCTAGAGGTCACCAACATGGTGTCTCCATACAAAGGATCAATAAATTTGGGTGAAACAACTTTTCTGAATAACAATGAAATAAAAACCGCCTAGAACAGAATCTAAGGGCAAGATTGTTTATATATTTAATCATCTATCATATCCTAGATTCTTGACTTAATTCATTGAAATGGTTACCATTTTATACCTGCCAACTCTCACGCCTGCGGGTTGAAAACTCACGAGTCTCACGCCTGCGGGCCAATTTCTCACGCCTGATTGAAAAATGTGAGTTGTTGCCGTCTTGCTTGACACAATTTCCAAAAATATGTTAACTCAGACGCATGTAAGGAACGAAAACCATGTGTAAAATGAATAAATGACAATACCTTACCTCGCGATCTCTGATTTTTGAAGTGAAAAGCATTGGGAGCGAGCTCGCGTTTATGCGCGTCCTAAGACTGGGACTGGGAAATGCGAGGGCTGTTTCCGCTTTCGTCACAGTATGCAAATTTGGTAGGTCACTCATAAGGCGGGAAAATGTATGTGCTAACTTCCGAGTTTTCGTACATGTGACGTCTTCGTTCGCTTGTGGGAGCTGCAGACTTTTACTTTTACTAGTTCAACTTCAAGTTGTTAGAAATAAAGCAAAGTTTATAGAACTATAGCGCTGATGTTATCAGCTAACGTCGGTCCTTGTGGCTAAGCGTTTTCTCGATAACTTCAACTTCGGTAGACTTCGGACGTCTTCGGAAGACTTCGGACTTCTTCGGGAATCTTCGGAAATGATCGTGTCGTCTTCAAAAATCTCAGCATTCCCAGGATAAAAATCTCACGCCTATATCTCAGAAAAAGTTGGCAGGTTATACCATTTTATTTTTTGATTGGGTTACAGAGAAAACAAGATATCTGATGACCAGTAACACGTGACCATATCACAGGCTCAATGTTGGAACTCATCGAGGTCACATTTTTTTTTTTTGTCAACTGACTGCTAAACAAGTGCTACTATTCGAGTGGATAGTGGGCTCATGCGTAGTTAGCATTTTGTAATCTGTGCCTAGTTGTCTAGAAGCCGGTTAACCACAGCATAAATTTTCATGTATACAAATGTTTCTCACTGTTTTTGTTTTTGGGTCAGTTGAGGATATTAACACTCAAAACAGAAGGCCAAAGAAAATACAGAAAACCTCACTGCAAAGTTACAAACTTAAAATAAAACTCCTGCTCATTCTGGGTTAGGTAAATCAGGTTTTGAAACATCTGCTGGCCAAGGAGCTCACTTTTAGGCTTGTATAAATCTACAGGGTGTTTCAAAAGTTCGGGGACATTTAAAAAGTTATTGTTCATCCAGATTTTTTTATTTACTCTCCATTTTCTTACAGACATTAACAAATTTTATTTGTTTATCAATTTCAGAAAACTCTTGTATGAGTCGGATAAAAAACTCCTTGAAATAAACATTTCCCGCCAAATGGTGCGAATCTGTATCGTGTGTGCTGTACTTTCCCGCCATTTTGTACTGTTTTCTGTAGCAACTAGATTTTCAACGTCTTGATATAATTTGCAATAATGAACCCTAAAAAAAGCAGTCTATTTCAGAGCATGGGCAGCAATTTTATGATCATCCCTACAACGATGGAAGAACTAAAATCAAGTTTGCGGACAAGCCTGGAGAGAAACATACCACAAAGTGGTTTTTATTCCCCGAGTTTACTAAGAAGGACGGCAAAGGAACGTCTGAGCATGGCCCATGAGTCGCGTGTTTTACGGGAGACAAAAACTGCTGATCGTGAAGTCGATGTCACCAACGGATTCCTCAACAGTGTGGAGGTATATGTCAAAGGAAACAATGTACATAAAACTGGAAAACCTTCGTTAACATCGCGTTCCTAAACAAGAATCATTTACTTGTATCAATAAAGTGTCCACAAACTTTTGAAACGCCCTGTATACGTTAGTCTTGTTTTAAATTAGATAATCAGGCTAGTAAAATAATTTACACAATAGACGATAACTGAAGTACAACGTGTAAGGTCTACATGAGGTGTTCTGTTGTGTCTAACAGGCACAGGAGCTTACCCTGGTACCCCAGCATAAGCAACTAGGAGTATACCACCACTCCCTCTGCCCCTTCAGATGGTATGCTAGTAAAAAAAAACCAGCATTGAATTTGCCGCTAACTAAACTTTATGGCTCTCTCAACCTACCAGTTGCCAGTGCTCAATTGCAGCATGACATTTCTCGTCATTCCTGGATCATTTTTATGTTCAACTAAGCAAGGCAGAACTCCTTCTGTGTTTCCTTGAGTAACAATATCCTATAATGTTAAAACACAACCTCAACATGAACATTCATTTGGGCATCTATAACATCAACATTGAAGTACAACTTGCAGTGAGCAGTGCTTTTAGAATGTTTAATATGCACCTCCACCCCAAAACAATCCTTCAGGCCAGAGTTTCTTGCAAGTGTGCACTGAGCACTAAACAGTGAGCATACTCACTTACTTGGGCAGCGAGGATGGCGTTGTAATGAGAGCACCGGCCTGTCACCAATGCCGCCCTAGCCCACGAGCAGGCTCAGTTCTTACACTTGTTTAATGTGGCCCAGGTTCAATTCTGGCTGGTGGCATATGTGGATTGAGTTGTGTGTTTTGTTGTCGCCTTGATCCAAGAGTTTTTCTCCGAGTTCTCCAATATTCCTCCCTCTACAAAAACCTCAGAGCAGTGTGGTATCCCAAATGTTTTACAAACTGAATTGATACAAACAAATTTAATGCTTACAACTTGTAATTACCTCACAGAATTTTGTAACCATACCAGAGCAAGCACGCACCAGAGCTCTGTCAAGCTTATAATCCTGTTAAAAAAATTGCATATAATTTCATTTTTTCTGTAACATGATGGATGTTTGACTTCTCCTTTCAGTATTCAGGGTTTCATTCAACAATTCCAGCAAGAGGGCCTGAACTGGTTTCACCGCTAGGCAAAACATTTTGAGCTAAAATTAAGGAAAACATTCATTTACATGGTGAAACCAGGCAGGAACAGTAATCCTCACAAACAGTCAATTTGCCCAGTGCTCAACCTTAATAAAACCCGAGTACAGTAAAAATGTGAAGGTAAGAACCTGATGGTTTTAGCCCTGGCCAAACTGACTCGCAAGTAGACGCAAGTGTGTTGACTTGCACATGTGTTGACGTGCGATGACTTGTGCTCACTTTGGTCGAGATTACAATTGGCCTGGATGCAAATCAAAGCAAGTTTTTCACCGTTGGCCACCCAACCCAAGTCAACGCAAGTTGAGTGACGTCCATTAACCTACTACTAGCCAATGAAATAGAGAATTAGTCTGCCTAAAAATGTCTTGTTTAAAGACTTGCGTGGACTTGCGAGGAAACTTGCAGTCTGTTTTAACTATATGTAACGCAAGTGTCTACTGAAATAAGTTAAACTTGCATCCAATTGTGACCACTTGCTTGCCACTCGTTTTCCACTCCGTTTGGCCAGGGCTTTAGAACCAGGCTGGCAGAAGAAATGTCCCAATTTAATACCAAAAAATATGAGAAGCTGTTGAACCAAGCAAGATCAAGCAGGTTCGTATGTGTGAGAGTTACAGTTAAATCATGAACTTTTATTATAGAGACAATAATACATATACATTCTGTACCCAGTTCTGCTTGGCACGTTCCGTATTTCAGGTCTTAATCAAAAATGAAGTACAAAGCAGCTCAATGTCAGAGCTGTATCTTGTAGCTTTGCTTGTTATAAATTATATAGTATTAATTCTATACAATACAACCCCATAACTTTTTTTTACATTTTATTGTGCATATCTTATAGGATTTTCATACCTTATTTATGATATTTATCAGTTGTTTGATTTGCATCTTTCCCATAGCAACTTACTGTCATTTGTTTTCATTTTAATTTTGGTTGAGTGTATTAGACATGAGCCCCTGGCTTGCGAGACTGGGCGACCACTCCCCATGCATTCAACATTAAATTAAGTTCAAAGTTCAAATAAAGTTCAAAATTAATACTATATAAACTGTTTAAGAATTAGACCCTTGTTTACTTAATGTTCTGGTAATTAACAATTACTAATAATGTTCTGGATAAAAGCAGTGATGAAATTAATTTTAGAAAAACAGGACACTCCTGAGATTTACAGACATGTTTCAGCACTTGCCTCTGCCATCTTCAGTGTGAAATGAACAATAAATTCCAGTGAAATATAAATACTAGAGAAATTATAATAATAATGTCTCTTTCAGACAAATAAAGAACCTACTCTAAGGCTAAATTGCCTTTAGCTACACCAAAATACAGGAACCTATTATGTTGGACTTAAACAATGTAGGTTCTTACACATAGGCTTATATTGTATATTTCATTGGATAAAATATATTTTTGATGTAGCAGACACTTCTCAGTACATAACACTACTGGGATGGATGTATGGGAAATTTAGTAATGGAGCTAACTAACCTCGCCTTCCTCCTCTGTAAATTGACTAATAGCATTATTGCATTTTGTGGTCAGGTTCTCAAACTTCTCCTGCAAACATTGAATCTCCTATAAAGCAAGGGAAAAACAGCAATAATTTGTAAGAGTCTGTCCACAAATCATGCCTGTTAAGCCTGTAAAACAATCTCATCCCTTGCAGAACATGTACATGTACGCCCAGCGTAAAAAGGCCATGATACAACAAATGTTCATATATTGCTGCTTTTGTAGCCAGGCATACATGTAAAGGGATATGAAGGGTGACAGTTACAGAGGATAATACACAGGCATGCATACAACTGTATAGATATGAAATAGCTCTTTGAGTATTTGAGATAAAAAAGTTGAACACGAGAAGAAATATTTGATATCTACAAGCTATCATGTATTTTTTTGTTTATTATAATATATTCTTATTTACATACTGATGACATTTTTGACAATTTTCCGAAGATTTTCAAAAATTTGTCAGAAGGCAGCACCAACGTTTCTGGACATTTTCCAAAAATTTCCAAAGATTTCTGAAAATAACTGAAGATTGCTGAAGACTAAATTGAGTAACATCTGAAGATGTCTTTATCATACATCTTCAACACATTTAAGTACAATTTAACAGATTTATTTTATAACCATAGTGACAGTGATCTTGTTATTAAATGTGTGAAGATATCATTTTTTCAGGCAAAAGCTCTCCTGGTGTTTCATTGATGTTTATATACTAGCCAAACAGCAAGCCAAGCTTGCTTGGGAATAAACTGGGAATTATCAGCTGTCAGTCTTTTTTACACAGACCTTGCTGCACTCAATCCATACTGTCCAAAACTTCTAGCCGTTTCCCTCCCAACACAGCACTCATAACGGGTTGCTTTTTAACACACTTGACCAAAACTGTCTTGAAATAATCACTCCAACTCTAAATTCTAACTTGACCAAAATTCTTATTGAAGTGGTACTATCATCAAATTTTTACCCCTTGATATTTTAGGTGTATCACATAGAATTCCATGAATGAACTAAAACGCTGTTTACAGTTTGCAAATATCTGCATTAGTTCCGGAGATATTTAACTTTGAAAAATGTGTAAAATATGCAAATGAGATGAGTGATGATGTCACATCACACAGTACTCAACCCAATATTATCTAAGAAGTAGAAAACATGTACAATGTTTCTATCAAGTTATACCAACACGAGTGAAAGTTTCGAAAAACAAGAAATGCTGTGGGAACATGAGCCACAGGCGAGTGTTTCCACAGCTTTTTCGAGTTCTCCCAAACTTTCAGGAGTGTTTGTATAACTCGATAGAAACACGGAGTACATGTTTTCTATTTCTTTTAGAAAAAACCACGACGAGAAAAAGGAAAACAACTTGTTAACTTTGATTATCAAAATGTAAATTCTCTTTGCTCGTGCCATCACTACGTCAACAGCGCACACTAGTTCTGTGCCTCCATTGAGTTATATTAACCAATTAGCACGCGTGCTTTCTTAGGACTGTTTTCTAAATGAAGTATATATAAATAAACCTATCTTGGCCAATTTGCAGTGCAGACCATTGAAACTTGGCAGGCTAATAGTTCAACAGGAAACACACCTGCTGCTATAAAAGTTCTGCTTACATGGCAACTCACTCTTTTCCAGTCCCCACCCACTTGATTTCAATATGTTAGTGATTTTTAGCTTGAAAAATGCTAAACAGGGCCACAAATTCAAGCTAACATATTTATATGTCTGCTGGATCATGCATACGAGGCACCATTTGCAAATATAAAAATGGAGTGTTGAAGGTGGCCAGAAATGCCTTAATATTGGGAAGGTCTGGAACTCAGTATGTTGCCATGGTAACAAAACTTTTAAACTCATATTGTGGGGCACCTTTAGAAGAATCTTACTGCAAAGAATAAAACATTTCTGATACAAATTGGCCAAGTTATCTTTTTTCATCATATTTGATCAAAATTTGGTTGAGTATATGACGTCATCACTTTGCTAATTTGCATATTTTAAAAACTTGAATATCTCTTGAACGAAAAGAGATATTTCAAAATAGTAAACAGCCTTTTTCTTCTCATGCAGACTACTTGTTTACGCTTTAAAATGGCTTCAATAGGAAAGATGCGATTTTTGTCATAGTACCACTTTAATATTAAGTTTCCTTCCTTGACTGAGGGTTTCTTTAGGGGGGAGAGGTGATATATCTGTCATTCTTTGTAAGCATTTTAGAGGTTTTACTTTGTCCTCCCTTTTATGTGTTGCAGGTCAGTTTGTTTTCTACCTAGGTCAATTTTTTTTTACCTAGGTCAATTTGTTTCAATCTAGGTCAATTTGTTTCAATCTAGGTCAATTTGTTTCAAGCTAAGTCAATGCATTTCAACCCAGGTCAATTTGATGTTACAGTAAGATTAATTTGTATATAGTTGGGCAGAGGTACATGTACTGTAGTGTAATAAATATACATTATTAGACGTTTTGTTGTGTAGTATCGCTGAGTATTTTTACGAGTTGTGCCGTATTTTGGCGAGCCCGTAGGGCGAGTCAAAATACAAACGAGTAGAAATTCTCAGCGATACTACACAACAAAAACGTCTAATAAGAGATTTATTATCCAACATGCCAGATTGGTATGTTCGTGCGAGCGAATATTCACAGGGAATGCGTGACAGAAGTATGCGAAGTGGAACGGAATTGGTGCGGGAAATCCAGCTAACTGATCAATTGGTCAACAGCAGGAAACCTGTCTAACCGGTCCTCTATAGTACAAATACCGCATGATATTTGTACTCGTCTTAAGCGTTATTTGTACTCTGCGAAGTGCAGTTGGATGATAATGGGTGGTAAATTCTGTTTTGCAAGTAGTTTATTGAACATTTGGTGTATTATTTTATACATACTTTAGATCAGTGCTAACAAGGGTACTTTTGATCCATTAGTGTCAATACAAAGTGGAATCAACATACATCCAACATACGTCTGATTTGAATAATTTAAGGAAATTTATTAGTACTACAATGTATATGTAATTAAAATAGTGAATTTGCATCCAAGTGTCCATGGCTCACTGGTAAGGCATCAGGAGATGAATCCAAAGGAAAACCAAAGGTTGGAGGTTCAAGGCTCACAAGGTAAGCATTGAGATAAAAAGAGTAGAGTCTGGGTGAGTGGTGGGTGGAGATGAAAAGAAGGAAGATGAAGAGAAGATCAAAGGTGCCAAAAATATTTTTGTTTGCCACAAAAAAAAAAATCAATTTTGACCTAGGCTGAAACAAATTGACCTAGGTTAAAAACAAATTAACGTCTCTAATTTTGATACAGCGTCCCCCAAAACCATATCAACTCTTAAACTTTTCATGATTTCCGTGACACTCTTTAAAATGGGCAAACATAGTGATTTTCATCGCAGCTTCTTTCAAATAGTAGGTACATGATGGGATTTTACAGTTGTCACTAAGCTGATAATGAATTTATAGAGTTTATAAGGTGTTGGGGGACGCTTTCTCAAAATTAGAGATGTTTGTATGGATTTTGAACCGCATTTCAAGGTTCATAACTTGGTCTCTGCTCACCCTAAAAGCATCATACTTGGTCAAATGACCAATCTTAACATGATCTTCCATGTGGTGGTGTCAGTTTATCCATTCATTTTTCATTCATTCATTTTTTTCATTCGCCATATATTCAATATTTTACAGTAATTTTATATGATTTAACAGATCTAGAAAAGAAAAAATTAAATGGCGAGGAGACCTGAAGGAAACCACAGGGCTTATACTAAGTCAAGTCTCCTCACTTAAAAAAACAGGTCTTAAGTGTCATTGTCAGAGAAAACCGGGCAGAACCAAAAGATCGAGGTCGGCCGTTTACCTTCATCTTTTCACAGTATAAAAGCTATCCGAAGAGATTAACAACCATGATATTTGCCGAGGTAGGCGTTCAATTTTCCTCGAGATATTACCTCATCATGATTTTGGCTTCTCAAGCGGTCTAAAATGGCCGAAATTTTGGCCAACTTTAGGTGAGCCTAAAAGATACTTCGTACACATTCCAGAAACTCTTATTTTCGTGCGATAATATTTGGCCCCTTATTAGTTGACTGAGATATATTTGAATTTTTTCACTTTAATTCTACAGTTTTCACGAGGTGCCAAATATCATCGCCGAATCGTTAAGGAGCGTGACCTAAATTTTGGCTATTTTCAGGGAGTCGTTTTTCAAAAGTGCGGCAGTTTATTTCCACAAAAAGACGATTTTCTGATAGTCTTCTACACCGATATCAATATTCAGTTTAGTTAAAATTGGTATCTACCAGCAAATCAGAGTAATTGGTCCCGCAAAGTCAAAAAAAATCATTGCTCAGACATATTTCCCGCCAAATGTTTAGCGAAGAATGTCACCTTATTCCTTATTCTGCGCTTGTTATCCATGATTTGCTGAAAGATCTGCACAAAATAGTTAGCTGGACTGCAAAATAGAATATTTAAGCTGTGACATCGGGATTAACTTATGCAAACATTTCAAACTCGCCAAATTCTTGCCATTATGAAGACTAAATTCTGTTTTTAACATCACGCTGCAAAAACAAACTGGATCCTCAGTTCGCTGCCTTTTTGTTTTTATGTAGAGCAAACTACAAGTTAACAGTGAGCGAAGCTTCACCTGAAATTTAATTTTGGGACTACTGCATACGTCTTGTTTACATTGATTTTCTCGTTTTGGGAAGGTGTGACGCGTTACAGATTAATAGGTTAGACGACTGGGCCGCAATTTCGATATCACTTGAAGGTTTCTCCATGGTTTTGAAAACATTAACTGTTCTTTCGGATTAGAAAAATCGCCTAGCAGTGCGTCAAAGTTAGATAAGAAAGTCAGGAATTCGGAATTTTTAAATAAGTTTAAAGCTAAAATCCGAAAATTAGATCTAGTTGGGATGATGGAAGATAATTGTATAAGCATCCTAAAGAGCGGTAATTATGGAATTGAGGATTTTACTCATGGA
>JAHPZR010008957.1:0-10000 GCA_019787425.1 Platygyra sinensis | reverse complement strand
CTCAGCTGAAGAACAATCTCTTTGGCATCACATGACTGTGACAAGAGAGCTCTCACAACCTGATCAGGAATGGCAATTTCTTTACTTCCTATAAATAGCGGCAAATTCACAAATTAGCCTGTTACATGCTGGTTTCTAGAAAGAGGGCAGTGCCAGTCTTATGTAATAGAATTCCACAATTTGTTTGAACCCACCACTTTTAATTTTTTTCCAAAAAACAAAAAAAACCCATTCAATTTACACCTCCTTTCCCCAACCTGTCAATGTTGGGTGTCAGGTTTTAAAGACGTGTCCCAAATCTTCTGTAGTGTAACAACTTCAGCATTGGAGGAAAGATCTTTGAAGGGTTATTTGGCTGGTTACGTTGGTGTCTTGCAATTTCCACATAACAAAATTCAACATACCAAACCCTTTTGGCTAGGGTTCTAGGGACAAAAACACAATTATATAAGGTTACCTTCCACGGAGGCTATGCTTCTTCCATCACTTTCGCCAAGTGTTCGCTGTGGAAAATAAATATGAAAAATTACCACAGCGAGTGCATGATTTGTTTAAGAAACAAATATGCGTGTTCAGCTAAGCAGATTTACCTTTAAAATTCGACATTATCTTTTACCCTTTGGTAGCTAGTCACAGATATACCCACTTTATGTGTTATGTAATAAGCTCTGGGCGTTCTGCATATATATACCTCTTACTCAACAAGTTTGAAGTCTGTTGTTACGGACCGAGCACGCCGTGCTTGGGCTATAAAAGGGGAGAAACAAGGATCCGTAACTTACAGCGCAGGCCCAGAGATCAAGGCTAGTCAGATATTTAATGTATCTATAGCGTGTGTCTGACAGGTTTGAGAAACAATTTTTAGGCAAGTTTTAATGACCGATGCACGTCGAAGCAGAATGAGTCAATATGCAATCGTTTTTAAGTCGCTGGCACGTTTTAATACACACCTTAAAGGAACCAACGTTTTACAGTTTGATTTGCCAGTATTATTATGTCAATCATTCTTCACATTGATGTAAATTTCAACTCAAAGTTGGATTTTGAACTGAAATGAACAATTCTGTTAATTTTAATGCAATGTTATGCTAGTTAAAGTAATTTCATGGAAATACTGTGATTAAGATTATATGTGGTCTAAGTCCATTAAGCGATGTATGTTAAAAAAATAATTTTGCTCAGAATGGAGTCAAACCATTCCCCCTCCTTTACCTTCCATTACATTCTTTGTCCTACTTAACATTTTCACAAACGTGCCATACTTTTCGTTTGATTACCTGATTTCCTATAGGCGCTAGCCATGGTGCAAACTGCTCGACCCGAACACTAGTGCCCCCTGCAACAGCAGACCTGGTGCAAAAGTGCTCGCCTTTTTGCAACTCAGACTCGGACCAGAAGTGCAGACATTCCTCTTGCTTGCAACCTTGTGCACAATGTTTGCGACAGTAGTAAATCTGACCTCGCTGACAACAGATTGGACATAGGAAACTTTCTTCATATTTCATGCTCTTCAGCCAACAAAACTCATTTCGCATGGACTCAAGCAACAATCCCAGCTGCCTACGTACTGCATGGGCAAAGTTCACGACAAAGGTGTCATTGCTGGCATTTGCAGACAAAGATAGCTTTGGCTGTAAACCTTCTGCCAACTCAGGAGTGGGACTATCTTTGTGGACAACAACTTCAATGGAAGATATATGGCACAGCAGCATTACAGAGCAGTTATTTGAGGTGTAAACTCTTGCAAAATTGTGGTACAACTGTGGGTCCACTGTGCTCATATATTTATCTTTGCCCCACTGAATGAATTGCAACACCAGTCGTGAAAATAAGCCAAGTGGAACTTGACCAGATTCAAATTTTAGAAAAAGAGGTGGAACTTGGGCGGATGCAATCAGCTGCATGATACCCTCAGGTGGATGTGTCATCAACATGGATGGCACCAGGTACTGCTTATCACATGAAGCATCTGGTGAAGGCCAAAGACAAAGCAAGCTGAATTTCTCCATAATTTCAATTAGACTCTCAATAGTTTCTTTGTCGTCAAGGAGAGTATCCCAAGCATGTTTTAGAAGTTTCTCCCCTAGTATTCCTTTTTCCTCGAATTTACACCATAGCTGCTCAAATTTCTTCTCATTACGATCATAAGGCTTGATGGTTATCACTTTCTTGAACATGTCAATCAACCACTGAGGGTCCAAAACTACCAACTTGTCCAGCTTTGGAGTGTCGCTGAAGTGAATCAGAATTCTCTGGTCATGCAGAAAGTCCATTAATGTACGAAATTGTTTTTCATCTGTAATATTACATTCTTCAGATGCAATCTGTTTTGCACTGTCAAGGGGGATCCATTTGTCACCATCTTCTCTCCTAGCTTTGAGAGCCTTCTCGTATCTTAACCACTTGATTGGAATGGCCTCTTTCAAATGCGGTAGTTCCTTAGCAACCTCAAGGACTTCTTCACGCAAGCGTACGACTTCTGTACACTGAACCTTATGGCCTGACTTTGTGTTGTCCACAACAAAGACATCGTTTATACAGGTGGCTTTTGTGGGGTTTGCTCCGTAGAGAGCCAAATACGTTCTTGGCCAGTGCATAAGGATCACCACCACCATAAGGTTTGTCAGCATGAGTGCACACCAACAAAACTGGAGGAATCTTCTCTGGTAACACTTCAGATTCCGGGTTTACTTGACGACTCTCATCTTCAATGGCTAGGGAAGCAACAGAGGACATCCACAGATCTAGATAATCCAAATTGGTTTTCACACTGAATGTGTCTTCCAGTTTTCGAAACTTTCCTTGCTTCACAACCGGTTCGGCTTTTTCATGTGGATTTTGGCTCAGATTATTTACCAAAAGGTAGATGGCCCTTGGAGTAAGGAAAACTGGGTGAGTTGTATAGTAAACCGACTGCCCGGCAAAATCCCACAATACTGAAAATACGTCTTCTTCTCCTTCTGTTTCTTCTTCTGCCACTTCGTTATCTTCCTTAAGAAACATTTCAACTAAAGCTGCCACATCTTCTGACATGTCAGGTGTGAAATCAGCGTTCTGTGGGTCTCCATATCGTGAATCTTCAGGGGTGAAGGTACACGGAAGGTGAAATGTTGCTGAATCGTGGCTGCTGCTGCCAGGAACAGCTGCAGCAGAAGCTCCTAAAGTGAAATCGCTAATACCTGCTTCCACCACCGAGTCAGGGCCACTTAGCACATTAGAAGCTGAAGACGTTGACTGGAGATTACTCCTCACAGTGGCTGAGACTGGGTCCACGAGGGGTATGCTTCCAGACTTCAGAGACTCTGGAAGTTTTTGCTCAGGAGTACCTTTATTCTGCCTCAAATTTTGAACAGTTAATCGGGCTGCATGGTGCTCATAGGATATAGTCGCCCCAGAATTTGTTATTTGGTCTTTCTCCCCTAGCTTCCAAATCTCGGTTGACAATTTAAAATGAGAAGGGTCAACGTTTATCCCTACAGTGCTGCCTTCATTTGGGTTGAAAGGTTTTCCCTTGAGTGACTTCTGTAAGCTGGTCTTTCCTGAGCGCTCTTGACCAATCAACATGACTGGCACCCTCCTGAAATGAGTTTTTCCTTCAACGAGGGCATTTTTGTAAGCTTCCAAAGCCAAAGGCCCGCGTGCAAGAATCTCTGGAGGTACTAAGATGAAAAAGTAAAAGGCACTAAGTAAACAAGCCTACCAAGAAGAAAAAAGATAAAAATATCGCCAGCTACTAGTCCCGCTAACAAATTCAGTAGATGTGAGCAAATTCACCAGAAATTCAACTTTCTAGTTAGTTGAACCTGTGCAAGTCCCGCAATAAAAACCTAATTGTCCGGTTAGAGTTTTTAGATTGGAAGCAAATGCGAAAAGCAATGTGAATTAGGTAGAACAAGTACAACGACAGATTTGCTTTAGTGAGAGAACGTTCGCCTGGGTTTGATGGCACATTTCAGTCGGCAACATCATAAATCAAGTGAACCACAAGAAAGATGAAATGCTCAGCATGTCGTAAGTGTGGTGCAGAGGCATAAGAGTTGCGTATTTAAGCACTAATCATAACCAATCACAGAGTTTCTGGCAGGTATTTTGTTGAACAATGTAGTGTGTCTTAACAGTAACATTCTGAGGCTTCTTGAGCATTAAATTTTCATCTGAACTGTAAGTGATAATACTGCTTCATCTTGGGGCAAAGGAAAAGTTGCCGAAATTTCAGGCTGATGAAACCACTTTTACACCATTTGCTGTGAAGGTTATTTTATTTTGGTATAAATCTACTAGCGATCTATCACGAATGCCGTTCTCTGATTGGCTACACTACTCACTATCTATTCTGTGATAGATAGTGAGTAGCGTAACAGTGTGCGCTTGTTAACAAAATGACGGCCGTTTCTTGGCGTTTTTGAAGTGTTGAGAAGAGAATTTAGATTAAGTTTGAAGGACTAGTAGATTTATACTAAAACAATTAGATTATTCGCTCTCGATTTCTATCGCGCGATAGTTGACTCAGGCTGCACCCTTGTCAACTATCATGCGATAGAAATCTCGAGCTCATAATCTAATTGTTAAGTAGAACTTACTTTGTGGTCTCAATGTAAGTTCACCATCTTGGTTCGCATCTGGAGGTCCAGACCTGAAAATAGTCAAACATATCAAGACAGATTCCGATCAAAGTTCAAGGAAAATCTACTCACAGCACAAGATGAACCCCACTTACCGATGTCGTGAATGATTGGATGCTGGAATGGTGTCCTCGCTTTGTAATGTCATGAAGCTGTCAACACTGGTGTCCAGAAATACATCGTCGTCATACCCACCAGTTGCACCCATGTGCTGCGGTGGGGCGTGGTTCTGATTCATTTCCTGTGAAAATCCCACACAGATATACCAAAGTTATAAAATAATCTAATTACACTTTGCAGAAACTCAATGTCATGCAAAATGTATGAAACTTAAAAACTCCTCTTTTGAATTTCATTGTATCTTTATTTTATTTTATTTTATTATTTCATTATCCTAATGATGCTTAGGTTTCATTATTTACTGCTGTTTGAGAACCATGTGGTCGCTTACGAGAACTCACTGTTGTAACTGACCAGCTCTAGTTATGACCACTTTTTCAACTTTCTGAGCTGGTCACCTGTGAGAACTTTGACTGTATTACAAAGACATTTATTTACTTACAGGGCTGCTTCCACTGCTTGTCCTCCTTGGTGGGTAGTTATTCCCTAAAACAATTAACACAAAATAAACATCATCACAAAAAACAACTTACAGATATTCGTCGACCAGTGTGTCAGAATGACTGAATTATTAACAAACAAGCCAGCATCAACTAATCATTGCATAATTAAAAACCTCCAAGATAATTATCATGTTTTATGATTCACCTCTTCCAAAAGTCCCTCCCTGCATGAGAGTCAGATTTCTTCTAAGTGTTGACTGAACATTTACAATGCTAAATAAAACAAAAGAAAATAAGAAACCATAAATTTTGCAGCATTGACTGCTTCATCTTCCCTATCCTTAACCATTTCTTTGTGCTTTATGTAATATATCAAACACGACAGACAGTGTTTCATCGGGATATCCAAACACCGAGAAGAGAGTTGAAAATACGACGCGTAAGGGAGTATTTTTAACGAAATTCAAGGTGTTTGGATAGCCAATGAAACACTTTCTCGAATGTTTGATATATCTTCTCAATCGAAACAAAAACTAAGGAGTAAACAGAGAAGTAAAATCATCAAAATCTATGCTAATTAAAGACCAAGTATCCAAACCACTGTCACGGTTGTGATTTTCTTGGTTTTAACTTGATGAATTATTGATGAGTTTGAGAATATTATCTCTTAAGTGTTTTTCATCTTAGTAAACTGGTATTTCGGTTTTCCCTTAATTTAAATAGTAGCCAAAATAACTCAAAATACTATGACTGATCCCCTTTAATGACAAGCGACAGTAGCCCGGGGGGGGGTACTTGACCAATGTTTGGGTACAGGGGTGCCGCCGAGGGTTTGAAATCCTGACCCTGTTTAGGACAAAAATACGCTAAAAACCCTACCCTGTGTAGGACAACAACCTCCATTTTAAGACCCTGTTTAGGACAAGCGACAAAATGCACACTCGCTGGTTTTATAGGAATTTACACTGTTTAATAAGGCATTCAAATTGAAGAAATCATGCTCGATGCATCTAAAACCAAGTTGTTGCGTCTCAACACTTAAACTAAACAAAAAGCCGTCAAGCATTAACCTCTAAATTAGCGTGGCAAAACGTCGTCATTGCATCTATAGAAGAGCGCTTTTTTAATAGCAAATCAAAGAGGAATGATTTCTTCAATTTTTGTATAATGAATAAGAGGAACTTATTTTTGAAGTTAATTTTATTTTGATTAAAGCACTAATAGAACCATAACAGAGAAAAATATCCCTAAACAATATATCTACCAGTGGGATTACCTCATGTCTGCGCGACACAGTGACATCTTTCTTTCATCGCGTTATCCAAGACAAAGAAACTAGACCTACCATATGTCAGTTTACTCAGTTGATATGGCGCAAATCAGGGAAAAAAAATGCGTTGCTTTTCTGCCGCTGAATCGCAAGCACTTTCAACTTCTCGCAGGCTCCGGGTCGCAGGCTAAGAAAAGAAAGAGACTGCTCGTAGTCTGGGTTAAAGTCTCTCGGCTCGTAATACCATACCCTGTTTAGGACAGGCTCTAACCTGTTTAGGACAGAAGCAAGTCGAATTGTATACCCTGTTTAGGACAGCGAGGCCAAAAAACCATACCCTATCCAGCGGCACGTCCCCGTATAGCCCAAATAAGGGAGTACCCCCCCCCCCCCGGGGACAGTAGATATATACCAACAGCACTGTGACGACCTTAAGCCATGCCACTGTGATTAGCCAAGCGACAGTTATCGATAACACAACACGGCTCAGCTAATGTGATGCAGCTCTGACTCCTTTGATATATCAGGTCCCATGATTCTAATATCATTACCTAGATGTCCAATTTTACAGGTTCTTACCCCATTTCCTCTGCAATCATTTCTGCTAACAACTGCTCATCTTCTTCCTCACTGCCAGAATATTGATACTCTCCTTCATGATCAGGAGGAGCTACAAACAAAGAGCACAACAATTCATCATTCAATCCTTTCACTACGAAGCTAAAAAATAAATTCTCCTTACTGAATTACTAATCTTTTAATGTCCATTACAAGAATTTGAAGATACATCAAGACAATATCATCTTCTTGTTGCTGATTTACATAATTCTTGCACTTGCCACCAGCTTGCTAGACAACCTATTAATATTCTATTGGTTCAAATATAAATATACTAGTAGTAACCACAGGTTAGAAAGTGCGGGCCTGAATGCACTTGAAGAGCTTTTGTTTAGATGTTGGTAATAGGGAAGATGGTAATGCGTGCCTTGTTTTGAAAGCGTGACACGCGTTACTTTCGATTCTGACTGGTTAGCTAATTAAATATTCGATCAAGGAAGGAAGAAGGCGCCGGTCGCGGAGGAATGTTTATTTGCTCAAAATTGAGGCAAAATCTTTCAGAGATGCAAGACAGGACATTCTAAGGATACAGAGAGTAATTTGGGACCATTTGCTAGCTTTTAAGGGTGAAATTATCCAGAAGCAAGCCTTATTTTCGCTTCCGTTTCGAACATCGAATAATTCACGCGATGTTTTAATATATGCTGTCTGTTCTGTTTTTTCTTTCGTTCTCTTTTCTACCCCGCCGAGGTCATTTTTTCGTCTAAATCATGTAAGGAAAGCTTGGAATTAATGTTCTCATTCAAGGTTTAGCTCTGAGGCAATAATTCTGTGATTTTTTTTACGCAAACGTCGGCTTGTGTTGTTGTGGGCGACCGTGGCAACTTCGTTGAGTCAAGCAATGACGCGATCGAGGTGAAAAAAAATTGTAATTATTACATTCTGGTTTTCTTCCATTTCGCTGAAATCTTAACATGATATGGCTGGATTGTTAAGAAATAGATAGTACTTTTGCCGATGTGTGATAGCTATTAACCCTAAAGTGTTTATCCCTTCGAAGTCAGGGTTTGTGAAGAGATTTTTGTTCGACCCGTTCTGCGTAATCAGAGATTTTATAAAAGGTCATTTCATTGACGATTCAAACGAATATAAATTTACATATGTTTCAAGCTCAAGTTCTAGTGAACAAAACACATTTTTCACGAGCGCTGGGTTTTAATATTTTTCCGGCGAAGGTTTGAGCCGGAGTAACAGAAGCTTGGATCAACGTACTTTGATCTTCCATGTGACAGAGGTCTGCATCCGGTATCCAATGTGACAAACTGTTGTGATTGACACATTTTTCACATTCTGATCGTTCTTAGTGGTGGAACAAAATTTCAACTTCCGGTTTCAGTGTCCCTGTTATAAACGTGGCGCGCACGCGTAATACAGAATCCGCTGGTCACTGTCAAGATTAGGGTTGCGGGCCTCTCTTGGGCCCGCAATAACTGTCTGTAAGTACGACCGGTAAACATATTTTATTGTAAGTAGTGAATTATATATAGAGGATATTACACGGTGGCACAAAGATATGAATTTATTTTCGAGCGGCAAAAACAATATTTTACGAACGAGCGAAGCGAGTGAGTAAAATATTGCTTTTGCCACGAGAAAATAAAATTCATATCTTCAAGCCGCCGTGTAATGTTCTTTTTATTATATAGACATGCTGATGACGGCGTTTTTGATGATTTTCCAAAGATTTCCGACCACGTTTCGAAGATTTCCGAAGATTTTCCAAAATTGTTCCGAAGGCCAGACGAGCGCTATCGAACATTTGCCAAGAATTTCCGAAAATCTCCGAAGATGTCCGAAGATTTCCGAAGATTGCTAAAGACTTTCGAGGAAGACCCGAAGATGTTTCGATGATACACCAACGAATTTAAGTACAATTTAAGAGACAAACTTGATATCAATGAATCATCGATAAACTCACATGTGAGATTATGGAAAATAAACCACTCGTGTCCCGGATGTCATTTTTATGAATTTTACGAGTGGTATATTTTCCAGTAAAACACTCGTGTCTACATAATAAATTGTATTACAGTCTTTCCCGTAAAACTGTGAACACCAGAGAAAATTTCAGGAATGTTTATGGTTTCGTGACCATTCAGAAGCGAGATGAAACGGCAAAAGGTAACCACCAAACCGTAGCATGTATTAGTCACGACTTGATTCGAAACAATGAGCTGGCTTTTTCTTCCAACGAGCTGGCTTTTCTTCCACGACTAACCTTCAAAAACCAACTACCGAATTTGGAATAGACCTAGAAGCGAGAGTAAATTGTCAAAATTTACAACGGTACAAGTTTTCGGATGAAGGCTTCTCAGCTACAAAAAAATACGGATCGAAAATCACCAATCACAGCCAACCAGCATGACCCTTTTGAACTGCATGTGAAGCACACTGGTCAGCCCCGCTTCTGATTGGTTCGTTATTTTTTGCTCTCAGACGTGCTGTCTAGCCTTGTCTGATCCTATCTACTCAATTCAACATCGCTTTCTCCTAATATGTCACTAAACATATCATTCATATCTATTCTTTGCACATAAATAAGCTGAAATACAAAAAGAACAATTTCAGTATTTGAAAACGGTAAAATTGAAGATTTTTCGCGGAAGAAAAATCCAGCTCGTTGTTTCAAATCAAGTCATGACTAATGCATGCTACGGTTTCGTGGTTACCTTTTGCGGTTTCATCTCACTTCTGAATGGTCACGAAACAATAAACATTCCTGAAATTTTCTCTGGTGTTCACGGTTTTACAGGAAAGACTGTAAGTAGTGTGAGTATTAGTATCATAAGACTTTTTCTACGATACTTGCTCAACAATACTGACTTATCCTACTTAGTAGGATAAGTCGTGGTATCGTCAGCAAGTACTGTAAATTGCAGTATTGTAAACTAGCATCTGTAATCATACCACATTGTAAGATGTGTAAA
>JAHPZR010008956.1:32500-36750 GCA_019787425.1 Platygyra sinensis | reverse complement strand
AAATGTAGTTTTTTTTGATTTGACATTGTTGTGGGCTATGACGCGTACTTCGTCACGTTTCGTCGCGTTTACGTCATTTTGACGTCATAATGACGTAAAAACTGACAAATTACGCGTCATAGCAACATACATGCAAATCCAAAAAAAAAAAAAAACTACGATTTTGATTGTATGCAGTTTTGGCTTTCTCGTTGCGAATAAGATTCATTGTTTTGCGTTTAAACCCCCTGAATGTTGACCATATTGGTCATGTGGCGGGAAATTTCAATCTTTAACGAGCTGTAACTCTACACCATTTTTCGATTGAGATAGGGTTTCACCAGAAGTCATAGAATTCTACGAGAAAAACTATTATCAAATTTTACTATTTCTTTCACTGAATTTTTTTTCTGATGCCAAATTTGCGGACATTTCATGTGTGACGTCAACAATAGCAGCCACAATGGATTGAAAATAAACACCAATAAGTAGGTAACTTCATTAAACCTACTTGCCTGCCAAGTGTCGTTACATTCGATGCATTACATACTTCTGTCTATGACTCTTGAAACTCTTAGTTTGTAAGGAGCGGGAGGAAACAGCCCCTAGGCAAGCTACCCACCGTGCTAATATTGTTTTTGGAATTATAAATCCCCTTCGGCGTGAAAGGTTAATGCCATTTCCAGTGCTAAAAGTTGCCTGATTTCATATGCCATCTCTTGGTAACTTACATTGGCGTTCAGGACAGTAAAGTTTTTCCCTCCTGCTGACAGCCTGATTGGTGCAATTCAAATATGTCCCGCGCTCCAGCCGTATGCAAGGTCAGCCGTTAAAAAAAAAACGCAAAACAAAAACAAAAAACAAAAGGAGAAGAAAGAAAGAAAAAAACTGATAACTTTTGAATAGAGAGTGCAAGCCAATGTTTCAAGTCGTTGTTGTTTGCCCTAGCCTTATGTCGCGTATTGCTTGGTCTTATAAGAAGCTTAGAGCACATGCCCCAAGATCTGAATAAATACCGCTTCATGTTAGGTGTCATCTGTCGTAAAAATGAGCCTCAAGACCAGCAGTATTACTGGGAGGACCTGTGATCTGCGATTGGAGCAATTATATATCCTGTTTAATATAGAACATTTTCATAAGGGACTGCGCTGCATTTGTTGTGTTTTAATGGAAACTAAGGTAGAAACAGTAGGTTTCAAAATAGTTCTGAGTGTAAGTGGGGACTGGAGTTGTTAGCGCATTACGATGTCGATTCTAGGCAGGTGTCCTACCTCATTTCCTGCAACATTTCTAGACGCAGGAAACAGTCATTACTGGAAAGAAATGTATGCCTCTTTGCTCGGGATATCCCATATTTCACATAGCTGGTTTATGTCAAGATCAATTTCCCTGTGTTACAATCCCAGGAACCCGAAGTGTGAGAAACAGCCGACTGTTTCATTCCCCTCGTTATTCATCTCTTTTATCCTTATTCGTCAAAAACGTCATTTACTTACCCTTTGTGACATAGGCTTTCAACCCTACTTTGTTTACCGCAAACTCCATCCTAGCTTAGTAGTCTATATAGTTCCTTTATTTAGATGCCCTCCAATGGTGGCCTCTCTCGAAAAGACAGTGTTTCATCTTGATATCCAAACACCAGGAAAGGAGATGAAATACGAAGGGCAGCGGAGATTTTGGTACGAAATTTAGAGGGTTTGATATCCAGATGAAAAACACTGTCTTTCGAGAGAGGCCACCAGTGTGAGGGCAATCTAAATAAAGGAACTATAGAGACTACTATAGCTAGGATGGAGTTTGCGGTAACACAAGTAGGGTTGAAAGCCTATGTCACAAAGGGTAAGTAAATGACGTTTTTGACGATAAGGATAAAAGAGACTGAATAACGAGGGGAATGAAACAGTCGGCTGTTTTCAACACTTCGGGTCATGGATTGTACACAATGAAATTGATCTTGACATAAACCAGCTATGTGAAATATGGATATCCCAGCAAAGAGGCATACATTTCTTCCAGTATGCTGTTCCTGCTTCTAGAAATGTTGCAGGAAATGAGGTAGGACACCTCCTAGAATCGACATCGTATGCGCTAACAACTCCAGTCCCACTTACACTCAAAACATTTTTGAACCTACTGTTTCTACCTTAGTTTCCATTAAAAAACAACAAATGCAGAGCAGTCCCTTATGAAAATGTTCTATATTAAAGATAATTAATTGCTCAACGCAGATCACAGGTCCCAGTAATACTGCTGAGTCTTGAGGCTCATTTTACGACAGATGACACCTAACATGAAGGGTTATTCAGATCTTGGGGCAGGTGCTCTAAGCTTCTTATAAGAACAAGCAATACCGGACATAGCTAGTGCAAACAACAACGACTTGAAACATTGCTTGCACTCTCTATTCAAAAGTTATCAGTTTTTTTCTTTCTTTCTTCCTTTTGTTTTTTTGTTTTTGTTTGCTTTTTTTTTACGGCTGACCTTGCATACGGCTGGAGCGCGGGAAATTTGAATTGACCAATCAGGCTTCAGCAGGAGGGAAAAACTTTACTGTCCTGACGCCAATGTAAGTTAACAAGAGTGGCATTGAAATCAGGCAACTTTTAGCACGGGAAATGGCATTAACCTTTCACGCGAAGGGATTTATAATTCCAAAAACAATATTAGCACGGTGGTAGCTTGCTAGGGCTTTTCCTCCCGCTCCTTACAAAACTAAGAGTTCAAGAGTCATAGACAGAAGTAGAATGCATCGAATGTAACGAAACTTGGCAGGCAAGTAGGTTAATGAATTACCTACTTATTGGTGTTTATTTCAATCCATGTGACTGCTATTGTGACGTCACACATGATGTCCAAATTTGGCATCAGAAAAAAAATTCAGGAAAGAAATAGTAAAAATTTGATAATAGTTTTCTGCGTAGAATTCTATGACTTCTGGTGAAAACCCTATCTCAATCGGATAAAATGGTGTAGAGTTACAGCTAGTTAAAGAAATTGAAATTTCCCGCCACATGACCATATATGGTCAACATTCAGGGGGTTTTAAACGCGAAAACAATGAATGTATTCGCAACGAAGAAAAGACAAAACTGCATAAAATCAAAATCGTAGTTTTTTTTTTTTTGATTTGGCATGTATGGTGCTATGACGCGTATTTTGTCACGTTTTACGTCATTATGACGTCAAAATGACGTAAAACGCGACGAAACGTGACGAAGTACGCGTCATAGCACCACACATGTCAAATCAAAAAAAACTACAATTTGATTTTATGCAGGTTTGTCTTTTCTCCGTTGCGAATAGATTCATTGTTTTCGCGTTTAAAACCCCCTAAATTTTGACTATATATGGTCATGTGGCGGGAAATTTGAATTTCTTTAATCACCTGTAACTCTACGCCATTTTATCCGATTGAGATGATGTTTTCACTATTAATATTGTTTCTAAGTGACAAAATTTTCTGTACCGTTTTGAAGACTGCTATTGAAATTTTTAGTGTTGTTACTAAAAATAGGTGTCATTTACGTCATCATACTTCCAAGAAAACTCAAAAATACCTTTACAATGGTACAAATATAACGAAAAATTTCCTTCAATTAAGATGTTTTAATGTCTTGCTTCATTTAAAATATCAAGTTCACTTCTGTGAGCTAAATATTAAATTTAAGAAAGTTGCGGGAGGAAAAGCCCTAGCAACCGACCATCGTGTAGATTGCAAAAGGGTAAAAAAATATGAAACATATAATTGTCTCCAAGCTTCTAAATTGGCGCCAAAAATGGGTCATCGACATTCGACTCGCAGTTTGTCGATTGTCGCCAGGTAGGAGAATAGTTGTGTTATTTTGAACAAAATATGCTGTTCGTCGTCAAATTAAACCCGGAATTCTGAATTTACTTCTTACAAAAGGCCAATTCAACTTTAGCATTGTCTATATTTTTATTAGCTGCGAAGAAAATGGCAAATTTCGTGTCGTTTTGGTAGGACAGCTAAGTTTTGACTGCCGCTCGTACTGCGGGCGCAGCCGCCGTATGCAAGGGAATACATGTTACTTGCAGAAATGAAAGTTCCACGAATGTCAGCGAGTAATTGTTCATCGTCTAGTAAGGTATTGTTAAAGTTTCAAAGCCATCGTTAGCGAGGTGTCTGGTTTCTCCACAACAAAGAAATGTAAATTGCTTGATGATCCATAATATACAATAACTTACCAAAGTACAATTTTGCAAAATATTTATGCCTGAATTAATGAAAACAGGGTTAGCAAAGATTAGGC
>JAHPZR010008956.1:25000-27500 GCA_019787425.1 Platygyra sinensis | reverse complement strand
GCCATGTAAACGGGCAAAAATAAAGAAAGGATGGTAATGAAAGCAAGATAAACGTGCAAAGGAAGGAAAAAAGCACTGACTTTCCTTTTAATTTTTATATCATAACCTTTGGAGATAGTTTCTGGCGAGAAAAAAAACGCCCGCTTAAGGCGTGATATCAATTGCACCTTGACTTCACTTAACTTTTAGGCCGCTTCCAAGCCATGTAAACGGGCAAAAATAAAGAAAGGATGGCAATGAAAGCAAGATAAACGTGCAAAGGAAGGAAAAAAGCACTGACCTTCCTTTTAATTTTTATATCATCACCTTTGGAGATAGTTTCTGGCGAGAAAAAAAACGCCCGCCTAAAGCGCTACGCAAGGGCAATTCTATAGCAGCGTTTTTATAAATCCAGACAGATATTTCAACCGAATATGACTTAATGACCCGGAAAAGGCGATATGTGATCGTTTCGAGTTACAAGTAAACTTTGTAAGGCATCTGGAACCAACGTAGGCCTTTTCCAGACCATTTTTCGCTTTTCGTTTCCAATATCTAACTGGATTTGTAAAAACGTTGCTAAAGATCTGCACCCCTATCACCCTTATTTCACTATGATTTCACTAAACTTTTAGGCCGCCTCCAAGCCATGTAAACGGGCAAAAATAAAGAAAGGATGGTAATGAAAGCAAGATAAACGTGCAAAGGAAGGAAAAAAGCACTGACTTTCCTTTTAATTTTTATATCATAACCTTTGGAGATAGTTTCTGGCGAGAAAAAAAAACGCCCGCTTAAGGCGTGATATCAATTGCACCTTGACTTCACTTAACTTTTAGGCCGCTTCCAAGCCATGTAAACGGGCAAAAATAAAGAAAGGATGGCAATGAAAGCAAGATAAACGTGCAAAGGAAGGAAAAAAGCACTGACCTTCCTTTTAATTTTTATATCATCACCTTTGGAGATAGTTTCTGGCGAGAAAAAAAACGCCCGCCTAAAGCGCTACGCAAGGGCAATTCTATAGCAGCGTTTTTATAAATCCAGACAGATATTTCAACCGAATATGACTTAATGACCCGGAAAAGGCGATATGTGATCGTTTCGAGTTACAAGTAAACTTTGTAAGGCATCTGGAACCAACGTAGGCCTTTTCCAGACCATTTTTCGCTTTTCGTTTCCAATATCTAACTGGATTTGTAAAAACGTTGCTAAAGATCTGCACCCCTATCACCCTTATTTCACTATGATTTCACTAAACTTTTAGGCCGCCTCCAAGCCATGTAAACGGGCAAAAATAAAGAAAGGATGGTAATGAAAGCAAGATAAACGTGCAAAGGAAGGAAAAAAGCACTGACTTTCCTTTTAATTTTTATATCATAACCTTTGGAGATAGTTTCTGGCGAGAAAAAAAAACGCCCGCTTAAGGCGTGATATCAATTGCACCTTGACTTCACTTAACTTTTAGGCCGCTTCCAAGCCATGTAAACGGGCAAAAATAAAGAAAGGATGGCAATGAAAGCAAGATAAACGTGCAAAGGAAGGAAAAAAGCACTGACCTTCCTTTTAATTTTTATATCATCACCTTTGGAGATAGTTTCTGGCGAGAAAAAAAACGCCCGCCTAAAGCGCTACGCAAGGGCAATTCTATAGCAGCGTTTTTATAAATCCAGACAGATATGTATATATGTATATATGTATATATGTATATATGTATATATGTATATATGTATATATGTATATAGGAAATCTGTGTTTCGATTTTTCCGTAGTACAGTGCTCGATACAATAAAGCAGAGCGCAATATATATTGAAAATAGAAAAAAACTACACTTTCATCTCGACAAGCCTGTTTCGTGATTACTCACTCTTCAGGGGATTTTAATGGTAAGAATATTCATAACCATCGGTTAAATACTATAAAAGTTACATGATACTAGTAGTAGAAAATTTAAATGATTAAATGTTTAGTTGTTACGTAGCAACGCTTTGTTTCTGTGGCGGCAAGAAGATACGAGCTCGTTACGTTTGTTAAGCGATGACAGATCAGGTCGGCAGATGATTAAAAATTTCTCTTTGAGGCATAGATTACATCGTTTGCTTGAGCTGTTGTAAGATGAGCTAGATGAAATGATACGCCATGAAATAGAGTGGTCAATGCTGTTGTCTTTTAGAGTCCAGATATGTTTGCTGAGTTCGGTAGAGTTCCTGTGTTTAGCGTGGCGGAATGATGCTGTGTGGTTTCTGTATTGTGTCTTAAAGTCGTTTTCTGTGAGTCCGATGTATGTTTCGGATGTGTTAGTGCCGTTCAAACGTCACGACACGAACACATCAGAAACATACATCGGTCTTACAGAAAAACAACTAAGACACGATACAGAAACCACATCGCATTCCAATTCCGTCACGCAAAAACAGGAACTCCACGAACCAGCAAAACAACATATTTGGACTCTAAAAGACAGCAACATTGACCACTCCAATTTCATGGGCGTATTCATTTCTTCTCGCTCAGCTACAACAGCTC
>JAHPZR010008956.1:10000-22500 GCA_019787425.1 Platygyra sinensis | reverse complement strand
TTTTTGTCTTGTCGTCTTATTGACTTACAACTTTCATCTTTCTGTCGCAGCGCTGTGATACATTTCGTCTTGCGGCGAAGATCAGACATCATTTGATTTCTTGTTTTTAAATTGGTTTTCACAAATTTCTTTTGGTTTGATTATTCGTTGTTTTCTCAAACATGTCAAATGTTAGCCTTTATAGTACAAGAATGGAAATCCTGTTGTTCGTGGTATCGATTTTAAAAGAAAAATTCCCCGAAGTCAATATGTGAAAGATAACTCATCGCGCTATCCATGAAGTTTGACCGTCCTCGCGATAGTCTCCGCGTGAAATGCGCTGTCATGTTTGTTTACATTTTGCTTCGCTCCTATAGGCAATTGGAGAAACGTGAGAGGACTGGGAAGTATGTTTGTTTTCCGTTTGTTTGGAAAGCATTCAAATGAAAGATCAACTAAATTTGAGAATCTTTACCAAGAATAGAAGTATTTAGACGAGGAAAATGGCAAAAAGGTAGCTCTTCAAATACCACCTAAATTAGAGAGTTTGTATTGATTGACTAGAAAAGCCACAAAAATATAAGGATTTGTATGGAATTTTGCAACTTTTGCGAGGCCCCCATTTGAACAATTTTTCGCAGAAAATTCTTAAACTTGGCTGGGTAGCTTTTCATTCAGTAACATTCAGTTGAAATGTTTCGATTTTCAATCTAATCAATACAAGAAACGTTTCTGCAATTGGCTATTGGATAGTTATCTAACAGACATGAAACGCCCCCTTGACACCTCGCGAGGGGCGGAATTCACAAATCAATAGCTCGCGTGCAGGCTCACTTTTCCTCGCTTCATTCTTCTCGCCGGCTTCGCTGGTTCGCCAGTTCTCTGTTCTTTGACGCCTTTGACCGTGATACCCTACCTAAACAACTGAGCCTGCTCGCAGGCTAATTCTAGACTGAAATGACACCGCTTTGAAACTTCGCCGGAAGTCATGTTACTAGATAAATGTTCTAAAATTTGCGTAATTTTAAAATTCGACTGACTGGAATGCTTCTAGGGACCATTAACTTACTGCCCGGCGTCAGATACAGCCTTTTAAACGGCCTTTGGACGAATTTTATTGTTTTTAACTGCCAAGTAGTAGAACGAGGCCTAATCTTTGCTAACCCTGTTTTCATTAATTCAGGCATAAATATTTTGCAAAATTGTACTTTGGTAAGTTATTGTATATTATGGATCATCAAGCAATTTACATTTCTTTGTTGTGGAGAAACCAGACACCTCGCTAACGATGGCTTTGAAACTTTAACAATACCTTACTAGACGATGAACAATTACTCGCTGACATTCGTGGAACTTTCATTTCTGCAAGTAACATGTATTCCCTTGCATACGGCGGCTGCGCCCGCAGTACGAGCGGCAGTCAAAACTTAGCTGTCCTACCAAAACGACACGAAATTTGCCATTTTCTTCGCAGCTAATAAAAATATAGACAATGCTAAAGTTGAATTGGCCTTTTGTAAGAAGTAAATTCAGAATTCCGGGTTTAATTTGACGACGAACAGCATATTTTGTTCAAAATAACACAACTATTCTCCTACCTGGCGACAATCGACAAACTGCGAGTCGAATGTCGATGACCCATTTTTGGCGCCAATTTAGAAGCTTGGAGACAATTATATGTTTCATATTTTTTTACCCTTTTGCAATCTACACGATGGTCGGTTGCTAGGGCTTTTCCTCCCGCAACTTTCTTAAATTTAATATTTAGCTCACAGAAGTGAACTTGATATTTTAAATGAAGCAAGACATTAAAACATCTTAATTGAAGGAAATTTTTCGTTATATTTGTACCATTGTAAAGGTATTTTTGAGTTTTCTTGGAAGTATGATGACGTAAATGACACCTATTTTTAGTAACAACACTAAAAATTTCAATAGCAGTCTTCAAAACGGTACAGAAAATTTTGTCACTTAGAAACAATATTAATAGTGAAAACATCATCTCAATCGGATAAAATGGCGTAGAGTTACAGGTGATTAAAGAAATTCAAATTTCCCGCCACATGACCATATATAGTCAAAATTTAGGGGGTTTTAAACGCGAAAACAATGAATCTATTCGCAACGGAGAAAAGACAAACCTGCATAAAATCAAATTGTAGTTTTTTTTGATTTGACATGTGTGGTGCTATGACGCGTACTTCGTCACGTTTCGTCGCGTTTTACGTCATTTTGACGTCATAATGACGTAAAACGTGACAAAATACGCGTCATAGCACCATACATGCCAAATCAAAAAAAAAAAAACTACGATTTTGATTTTATGCAGTTTTGTCTTTTCTTCGTTGCGAATACATTCATTGTTTTCGCGTTTAAAACCCCCTGAATGTTGACCATATATGGTCATGTGGCGGGAAATTTCAATTTCTTTAACTAGCTGTAACTCTACACCATTTTATCCGATTGAGATAGGGTTTTCACCAGAAGTCATAGAATTCTACGCAGAAAACTATTATCAAATTTTTACTATTTCTTTCCTGAATTTTTTTTCTGATGCCAAATTTGGACATCATGTGTGACGTCACAATAGCAGTCACATGGATTGAAATAAACACCAATAAGTAGGTAATTCATTAACCTACTTGCCTGCCAAGTTTCGTTACATTCGATGCATTCTACTTCTGTCTATGACTCTTGAACTCTTAGTTTTGTAAGGAGCGGGAGGAAAAGCCCTAGCAAGCTACCACCGTGCTAATATTGTTTTTGGAATTATAAATCCCTTCGCGTGAAAGGTTAATGCCATTTCCCGTGCTAAAAGTTGCCTGATTTCAATGCCACTCTTGTTAACTTACATTGGCGTCAGGACAGTAAAGTTTTTCCCTCCTGCTGAAGCCTGATTGGTCAATTCAAATTTCCCGCGCTCCAGCCGTATGCAAGGTCAGCCGTAAAAAAAAAGCAAACAAAAACAAAAAAACAAAAGGAAGAAAGAAAGAAAAAAACTGATAACTTTTGAATAGAGAGTGCAAGCAATGTTTCAAGTCGTTGTTGTTTGCACTAGCTATGTCCGGTATTGCTTGTTCTTATAAGAAGCTTAGAGCACCTGCCCCAAGATCTGAATAACCCTTCATGTTAGGTGTCATCTGTCGTAAAATGAGCCTCAAGACTCAGCAGTATTACTGGGACCTGTGATCTGCGTTGAGCAATTAATTATCTTTAATATAGAACATTTTCATAAGGGACTGCTCTGCATTTGTTGTTTTTTAATGGAAACTAAGGTAGAAACAGTAGGTTCAAAAATGTTTTGAGTGTAAGTGGGACTGGAGTTGTTAGCGCATACGATGTCGATTCTAGGAGGTGTCCTACCTCATTTCCTGCAACATTTCTAGAAGCAGGAACAGCATACTGGAAGAAATGTATGCCTCTTTGCTGGGATATCCATATTTCACATAGCTGGTTTATGTCAAGATCAATTTCATTGTGTACAATCCATGACCCGAAGTGTTGAAAACAGCCGACTGTTTCATTCCCCTCGTTATTCAGTCTCTTTTATCCTTATTCGTCAAAAACGTCATTTACTTACCCTTTGTGACATAGGCTTTCAACCCTACTTGTGTTACCGCAAACTCCATCCTAGCTATAGTAGTCTCTATAGTTCCTTTATTTAGATTGCCCTCACACTGGTGGCCTCTCTCGAAAGACAGTGTTTCATCTTGATATCCAAACACCAGGAAAGGAGATGAAAATACGAAGGGCAGCGGAGTATTTGGTACGAATTTCGAGGTGTTTGGATACCCGATGAAACACTGTCTCGAGTTCGATGGACTTGTATATCATGCAGGCCATGGAAACACGAAATAAAAAGAAACACGTGCTTCGTTTCTTGAATTTAGTTTGAGTCGATTTCATATCATTTGAATATTTCAAATCAAGATATGGTGAATTATTTCAAGGAATTTTGAAATCCATCCTGAGGTGTTTTTACCTCATGATGCTATCATGCTTCTAATCACGAAGATTTACTCACCTGCATCGTGTCGTTGGAGTTAAAAACAATGTCAGCTCTATAAAGCAAATGTACAACTGACAAGCTGTTTAAAATCGATGTCGAAGCGAACATTTTGGAGTGATAGCGACAGGAGTAATGTACCTCTCATAAGGGCAAGAATTTATCAGCTTCTAGTCAGATTAATCATTGATGTTTCTCTCAGTTTGATCTCTTGCATGTACGAACCGTGTGCTGTTGTTGTTGTTTTTTTATATATATATATATAATTATTATTTCGTTCGTTTATTTCCGTCAATTGTTTTGGACGATTTACCTCAGAATTACAAATTTATTTTTAGGGCAAAGATCCTAAATTTTCCAAATTAGTTTAAAGTGCTACGTCAAAACTTTGAAGATCTGCAAAGAAAAAAAAAAAACAGGAATCCCACCGACGAGTGAAGGGTCGAAAGAAATGTTCATTGGTGAAACCTGATGTTAACAAAAAAAACAAAAAACAAAAAAAAAAAAACCTTTCATGAAAAGAAAAAAAATAATAATGTCACTTAAGGTTTGAAATAGCGGAAAATGCTTGACAAGGCTTTTCAAAAATGATGTGTATATTCCACTCCTTCGCACACTTTATGCCGTGTTTTATCTTTAGCGAGCATGTATTTCTTTTTCATCCGCTCAACTCAGTTCCACCTGTAGTTATTCTTATGCTTATTTCTAATAAGAAATGTCACTTGCTCGGCTGGTAAGTTTTTATTCATATACTCCTCTCAATACCTTTTTTGTTCTTTTTGTTTTGTTTCGATTTGTTTCCTTCCCAAGCTTATATATGAGGACGACAATGGGCTTTTTCCTGATTATCCTAATCTTACCAAAGCCAGTTTTTATCTCCCATAAGCGAATTTTTTAAATTGGACATGGATGCAAACCAATGTTCATATGTGACATTAATCCTACTAAAGTAGTACTTCACATTTTTCCCCAATGTATACTTTCATAAGACATGTTGGACAAAGTTTCGAAGGCAGAATTTAAAGAACAAAAATGCTGGCATTTTATTTTCTCAACGACAATCATGCTTTAATGCTTAACTGAGCGGGAACTGCCGTGGTCGATTGTGAAGAGTACAATCGTAAAGCTAAATAACTGAAACAAGCATTTGGAATTGATACAGAGCAGCCTTCTTCCCATCTTGTTGACGCTGAAATATAGGAACTGCTAGTTTTTGAGTAGAACGTGCGGGCTATTGCTCAAGCTGTTGCTGTCCGCCTTAGTTATTGTAGGGATTGTTTGTTCTTATAAGAAGCTCTGAGCACCTACCCGAAGATCTAAATAGCTCTTCATTTTTAAGTCTAATCTGCCGTGAAAACAGCCCCAAGACTTAGAAGTCTTACTAGGATCTGCGTTGAAAAATTAGTCATCTTTAATTAACAAGAAAGAAGCTTCAACTCTGCTCTGTTCTGTTGTGAAGCACGCAGGAAGCAATAGAGCAGAAAGAACAGTAGGGGAAAACACAAGACGCAGTCAAGTGTTTTTCCCTACTTCTTGAGTGTTCTACCGCTTCCTAATTGCTTTACAACAGAACAGAGTACAGTCGAGGGTTCTTTATTTGTTTTATGATAAAGAATCCAATAATTTCTCCACACATTAGCTGAATTGTCGAGCCAAACTTTTTATTCACTGTATGTAAGTGTTGTTTGAGCATTTTTTTAAAAAAATAAAGCTTTCTGAAGAGGTCGATTTTTTTTTTAATTTAGCGAGGGCAAATTATAGCAATAATGTGTATTAAAAAAAAATACGTCTTTTTTTTCTTTCAATATCCTGTTGCATGGGGATATAGTTAAGTATGAGTTTGCAAGTAGCTCTATTTGTAACGGAATCATGGTTCTTGCGATGTTCACGACTTAACCAAGTAAACAATCAACCATGCGCACACGGGACGTCAAAGGCATCACCCGCATGTAAAGAATTTAATTTTCTGTTATTTTTCTTTTTCCTGTCTTTCGTACCATGAAAACCGAAAAACTGATGAAAACTCAACATTAGCAAGTTAGCTAACACTGAGACCAACTTTTTATTCTGCACTGACAAAATAATTTCGATCCTTCTCGCGTTTGCCTTCCGTTTTATTCTGTTGTGTTTTTTAACTCGTGAAGCGCATGCGCGAAACGAGTTATCGTGAGTTGTGGGCAAATGTGTCGCTCGATGGGCTGTAAACTTAGTTTTAAATTGCTGTCTATCTTTAATTAAAATAAGCTGTTTTAAAGGTCTAAATTAAAAGATATATTAAAGTTAAAGAAGACTCGGCTACCGAAATCGTAAAATCGATGAGCAGCACAAGTTCTCACTGGATGCTGAATTCGTATGGATTTTACAGAGCAAGTCGTTGTAGTGCGGTTTTATGGTATGGTAAATGCGCATATTAGCGAGTGAAATGATATAAACAGAGCTATTTTATTTTGTATCGCTAAAAATAAAGGGAAAAAAGAGAAAAAAAAAGGATTTAAAAATATTGACCCACACCAGGAGTCGATCGCGGTACACTCGAACGGCAGAGATGCTTAGTACCACTGAGCTATGTCAACATTATATGCACGCCCTTGAGAAAATAAACATCCTAATTAGTATCAACCATATTAAAGACCCCAGACAACTCAGCGGGTTCGAGTCTGTACGAGGATTTTCTGGGGCTAGTTTGTCCTTTACCAAACGACTGTCAGTGAGTATATTTTGTGTTTGTGGATTTTTTGAACACTAGGGAGTGCCTTTTTTTAAAGCCTAGAGGTCACATGCGGTTCATTCGTCGGCAAATAAAGTCGCAACGTTTGTTTTGAGGGAAGGTCTTTATGGCTTGTTTTGCACCGGGACTGTCTTCGAAAGCTACACACAACACAGCTAAGCCTAAACAAGATGTTTTGTTAAAGAAGCTTGATTTCGAAGAAATCGGAGTGAATCAACGTAGTAGTTAAAGAATACCTTAATCTTCGCGATCACTGACTGGATCTGGAGAGAGTTTAAGACGGAATCCGCCAGACGTTGGAGTAACAAGTGGACAAAATCTTGTACCAAGATTATTTACATTGTATTGCAAACTTCTGTAGGGCTCTTTTAATTATCTTCTCAAAACAATTCATTTCTAGCAATACCAAACGTCGAAAACGAATGTTGAACTTCGTATGAAACGCTTAAAAGTTTTGGTGGAATAAAACTGATGATGGAATTTTGCCTGTGTTTCCACAAAATCACTGGACTTTGAAATTTATATTATTTTCTCTCGTTCCCGTGGGAAATTATTTTTCGGTGTTATTTCAGGCAATTATTTATGTATTTAGCTTAAAAAAAAAAATGTAAAAATGACTGTAAAATATTTAAAATTACTCTGGTACAGATTTTTGTCCACTAAAACCTGAAATTGCTCCATCTTCTATCGGATTTCGTCTTAACATTCACCATTACGGGCCGTTTGTGTTGGACGTTTTTCGACATGGTGATAGAAAAGTTGTTGACAAAGTTTGTATTGTTATTTTTACTTTGATGTCCTTGAAGAAAGGCCAGGTGTCCAGCCTGAACGGGATAGGAGTCAAAGCTGTAGTTTTGGGGCCAGAAAGTTCTGACACGGAAATTAAGGATGCTTTTGGAAGTAAATACAAAGTCCGTGTGTTTGCTAAGTCGGTGTTCTGTCAAGTGGGTTTTGAATACAGACCGCGAATTTAAAGCAGTTTCCTGGACTTTACAAAACAAAATGGTAATGTACAGTATTACATCCAAGTTTAATTCAAATGTTTGAACCACGAGTAAAGCCACGGCCGATAAATTGACTGCAAAAGCCGTCGGCAAAAACTCAAGCTCAGTCCACACGTGAAGAATTGGTTTAAACACGCTGTCACTATCACGCAGCGAAGCACGTTTGCGAAATTTTAAACACTTTTTTTAAATAGTTTTTTTCTGCCTCATCTTGAATGAAAATTTATTGTTATTGAACTTTCTGTCGCATTTCTTTCATTTCGTTACCTTTCTTTGGCAAATTTAGGTATTTAAAGTTAGCGGTATTTTTGCATCGGGGATTTGCATAGTTATTTTACAGCTACCTCCGCGGCCGTGTTTGTTTACTTTATTCGCGTCATTCAAGTACAAGTTTTTAGTTTTTTTCAGCTGCTACAAAACACCTGAGAAAAGAACTGAGTGGGCACTAATTTAGCACAGTTGAAATACGATTTATCGCAAAATAATTGGCTATTTTTGTCGTCATTTTTATTTACAACTTTCATCTTTCTTTCACCACGCTGTATTATTTGTCGCAGACGAAGAAATTTTCGGATTTTTTTGTCTCTAAATATTGTTCTTTAAATGTCTGTTCGCTTTTATTTTCCAGTATTTTCTCTAATGTTAACTATCCGCGCTATAGTAAATGAATTGAAATTTTGTTGTTTTCAGTGTCGTTTTGTCCTCCAAAGTCAGCATAATTATTAATGCCTTGAAATCTGATCTTAAACATGGTTGTGATTACTGGGCATATGGTTTATTACTCTCCTTACGCTGGCTCTGAAATATATCAAAAAAATTCCAGGGAATAAGGGGTAGGCTGTGAATCATTACGTCACACCCAGATTTTAAATTTGAATCCGAGCAAGTGGAACAAGTCGATTTCATTTTATCGAAGTAAAAGTCTACTTTTGGCAAGTCTAAGTGGAGGCGTTCATGCAGCATGTAAACATTAACTTTAAATGGCACCCTGGAACTGAGCTCTTTCCTGTGGATACTATAGGCAACTTGTTCATTCTATATTCTTCGTTATTGGCATACTACATTGGTTACGTGAGTTGGAAGTCTTTTCCTCTCCGTTTGCTTAATTTTCTCTAACTTCCCTTGACAAAGGAAAATAACCTTCGTTTCCTCGTCGCCTTGTTGCAACTTGGAATGAAAATATCGCCTAGACTTTGCATTTCACTGAATGTTTACATCGGAAACTTCCATCAAAAATGTCTTGAACATGGCCTTGTACAATCCTTATAAGCACAAGATGACAAGTCCAGTTTGCAACAAAACTTAAAACTAGTTTCTGTTTATCTCATTTGATAAAGAGAGAATGATTAACGTTTTCATTAAGACAGTATTGCCTTGATTTTTCAATATTTCCAATGTTCACTTTTTAACCACATTTGCTGCCAACTATTTCTTGGTGAACCAGAAACAAAAATGAAAAATGTTTAAAACATGACATCGTCCACCCTCGTCAAATGTATAAGCATGATCGTTTCAATTGTAATGCCTTCTTATCCAACTATTACTTTTTTTCTTTGGTACGTTATGAGTGAACACTGAACCACTGCTCGTACTCTAAACATGAAAATCAGCCACAATATTCCCTAAACCAAATAATATTAAACATAATCCAAAAAAATATTTCAATTCGTTTGTTCACTTCACGAGTTTGCTCACAGAGCACTTTGATTTCTAGTCGCAGTGAACGGCGACTGAGAACATTTGCCATACATTTGCTCAGTTTAAAAGAAAAATTAAGAAATATGGGCCTGGCCTGTACTGAACTGGAACTGTACTTCAGTTAATATTTTTAATAATAAGTTTAATTGGTTTGTGTTTTGAACGAACATTTAGTTATAACCTAGATGATTTTCAAATGTTTCAATTTTTGTAAGTCTCCCAGTTTCGCCGTGTCGTCGGGAAGCTTAAATAGATGAACATCGCGGACGGAACGGCAAACGACAAACGGCTAGCCGACGTTCAGTGTTCGCCGTTTTCGCAGTGCTTAATCTAACTATTGTCTACGCGAAAACGTGTGCAATCTTAGACTAAACATCATTCATCGTTTCCTAGGCACTGGTCTAAGAGTCAGCGCTAACGTTAACTCAAATAAAATGGTAAGACAGCTGTCTGATTGTGTCCTTCACTGCTTGTCTGATTTCTTCTATCTTCCAACAGTAAAGAATCGGGTTTATTGACGAGTTTAAGTAAACTAAACTGACTGCATAATACCAAGCCTTATAAACAGATGGACGATCGTCCACCACTAGTCGCCAAAGACGTCACTAAACCACTGGGGAGATAACAAACGACCAGCGTCAGCTGCAGCCATATTGCAGTGGACACTGCCTTTTTGTATCGAGCTATGTTCAGTTAATTTGCGTGGTTCGGGTGTTGAACGTTGTCTTGCACTTGATTCTGAAGATTACAGAGGGTGAGAAAAATCTTAGTGTAAGATAAAGTCGAGGTAATAAGACCCAGTGGTATACCTACGGTACCATACCAGAAGGTTATAATAGGTTTCCAAAAGAACATTGCTGAAAAAGCAGTGGACACAAACCAGAGGGCAATAACGATCCCATATGTTCGCTTTAAATATACAACTTGTCTGTATCTCTGTCCAAACGGCAGAGCGAGAAGTCTGTCCACACTTATTGCAGGTATTGTAAACAGAGACACTCCGCACAAAATATTACTTGTTATAAAGCCTGCCGCTGATATGTAGCGGCACATATTCCGGTGTTCATTCAATACAGATATCAAACAAGTAACAAAGGGAGGCTCTGAAATAAGGCCAACACAGAGATCAGTTGTTACAAGACAGCGAAGCAGGAGTTTGGACGGCGGATGAGCCGAAGACTCTTTGAGAAGAGCAATTAGGATCAAAGCATTTCCAAGAAATGCAGAAACGGACAAAAAAGAATTTAAAACTAAAATAAATGTCAACTGGCCGCTTATTTCATCAGTTAATCCTTCGAGGCATAATATAAACTGTTTTCTGCTGTCCATTTCCAGCGACGTTTGCTACTGCCATATTGATCTGCAAGCTTACTACAAACTGTCTAAGGCTTCTCAGAGTTGTAAAGTTACAATGCGGTTTTTAACATCTGACGAACTTTTTAAGACGTGTTTTATAACGCCTAATTTTCAAGCTTGTTTAAATATGCTAGTTCATGAATCATTGACAGACAAATTAATTACAGTCAACTCCCCATTACTCGAACTGCTTCAAAGGGAAATAGAAAAAGGTTCGAAGTATCTGGAGATGAGAACAAAAGACCGGACATAAGGAAAAACTGTGTTTAATTTTCTATCCGTGCAGTGTAAACAGTTTTAATGGAATTTAATTACAAAACAGAGAAGTCGAGTGGAGAAAAAACAATACATATCTAAATACTTTTATTTTTGGGCCATCGTGGTTTGATCAAAAATAAAACACAAACAGCAGCGATAAACTATCGAACTTGCACATTTTTATTAAGACGGCGTTTCGTATGCACTCTACATACATTTTCAAAAGTAACCGTTGAAATTTAAAACAGCTATTTATATATAACAAAGGCGAGGGTATGGAACCTAGATTAAGCAAATACCTAACAGTAAAATATAAAAAACTAGAGTAGGTTAATAAAGCATCCGCTATTCACTTCCGACATTGACGCTGAAAGCTGTTTCAAGTTCTTGAATAAATAAGGTCCCTTTGATTAAACAATGGTAGTCTGTTTTGCCTTTTGCTAAAATATCAAAGCGATCCCACTTGATGTCATGTCCAGTGATTTTGACGTAGTCAGCAATGGCTGAGGTATTGTCATTATTAGCTAGGGCCTTAAAGTGTTCAGTTTCCCCTATCATGAAGCCTACGTTAAGTTTTATCAATGTAAAAGCTATTACAATCCCTGCAATTTACTCTGTAAATAATATATTTTGGATTGTTGTGAAACAATTAATGCGATCCTCGTACGGAAAGAAAGGTTTTATGCATCGTGTGTTCTGAAAAATGATCTTAAGGTTAACAAAAGAGTTGAATTTGTACACACATGATTTCAAGCGTTTAGCGACTTGGATGCTTTGCAAACCTAAGTAGGGAAGTAGGATAACAATATCTTTCTTTGAAACTGTAAACATTGGGTTGCTATGCTGATGTTTGTTTTTGTTCAACACATCGTTGATGTGATATTTGAATATGCCTGTTGGTAGCCGTCCTGAAGAAGGAGTTTTCGAAGATCATTGAGGGCAGTAAGAAGCCAGATGAACAAAGACGGTAGCAGCGATAAGTGAGGGAGCAGATGAAATTTATTTCTTTGCGTTTTGCACTATTTCTTAACATTGCCAGAGGGCTTTTCCTTTAACCCTTCGGATTAAAACCTCAAGTGAGTGGATTCAAAATTGTCACTGTTTACAGACCGTCTACTGAGTTCCAAGATCAATGGCTCATAAGGAAATGTCTGTGAAACTATAAAGAAAGCGCGAAATTTAAAAGCAAAGAGCAAAATGGCTGAAAGTCAGTTTGCTTCGCCCCACGAAATACTTGTTGACCAACTGAAACTAAATGCAAAAAAAAAGCACCACTAAGTAAGGAAACGTGATTGAGTGTCTGGGAAGATTGCGCAAATGAAAGAAAATTCAACCCTAAACTGAAGAAGTACCAGCACGACGAGCCCGATAAAAAGTTATAGATTTTTACCTGAAGTACTTAACATGGATAAGAGTACAAACCGGAGAGATTTAAGTCCATGCTGACAGCCCTTGATCGACATTTGAAAAA
>JAHPZR010008956.1:0-5000 GCA_019787425.1 Platygyra sinensis | reverse complement strand
TTAAAAAGCAATAGTCGAAAATTACGTTTTTACTTCCTTCTGTCCTGCAGAATTTTTCTAAAGTTACATATTTTGACGATCATTCCTAATAACATGTAATATAGGAGATTTCACCGACCCGTTCTCTTAATAACACGATAGCTTTCGCTTTTGGGGGTGCAACTGAATGCGTTATATCGTTGCCATGGTAACAGGTTTTCTGGAAAATATACGATGTAATGATTCTATGACGTTTTATTTATGTCTGTGGTAAATTTCACACTGATCCGATAAATCAAACTGTAATTGGAAAAGAATTTGTAAAACTAGTCTACTGTTTCGAGCCACCTTAAGTGCCACAAAAAAATATGGCCGCTCAAACGGCACAAATTTACATGTAATCCAAGCACAAATAACCTAAATCAAATTAAATTAGCACCGGAACTTTACAGTCGAATGACCGACAACTGATTTGTATTCAATTTGTACAATCTGATCACCCACTACAACTCGTAACCTGCAATCGCAATCACGAGTTAAAATATTCGTAACTTGTTGAGTACGCTTTCGGCTTTTTTAACTACTCCTTGATATAGGAGACACTGTCCACTAACCTACTGTTTTCACAGTTTTTCTCGTTCTTTTGTCTTTTTTTTTCCTTCTTTTTTCGCTTAACTCTGTCTTCTATGCCAAGATCGAACCCAGTTTTGTTTGAGGCTATTATTGTAGGTTCAACTAAATATATGTATGAAATACAGATGTAATCACCACAGTTGTCATCGCAATTTAAGCAATTGCAAATGTCAGAGCTTCAACGGGATTCGTAGCCATGGCCTCTGCGTTAACGCTGCAGTGCTCTACGAACTGAGCTATAAGGATCCATAGTTGTTGGGGGCAGACCACTTTATCAAGTTTATCTTCACCCGTAACAGGAGACTTGAAATGAAGTTGATTTGATTATTGCATCTTTATTTCATCTGTACTCCCGCAGTTCAAATCAACTTCATTTCAGGTCTCATTTCTGCCACTGGTAAAGATGAACTCCATAAAATGTATGTATGCTAATATTGATCAATCAAAATAGAAGTGCTCAGAAAATGCTGGAAGCTACCAGCCTCCTTAAATTAAGCAAACTATAAGCCAACTGTCGTCATCGCTGTTTTAAACTGACAAATTAAAAATCATCTTTCCAAACATTGTTGCTTAGCTTTCTGTAGGAAAACAATTAATTTGATTAATTTGAAGTTTTCAGGTGCATGAATATTAGCAAATTTACAAAGCAAGGTTTGCCATTAAATTGTAACCTACATCCATGCAGTTCCTGCCTCACGGGAAGCAAGTTTCGTTAAAATTTAATTGACTCGTCGGTAGTTGTGAGACAATTGAAGCAGATGTTTCACTTTTGTGCTTTCTTTGTATCATTGGGTTACATTCATCTCCAAAAATAAATAAAAGAGATCTATTTGTCGGTCAGAGTGATAACAACTTGAGGCTAAGACGACAGACCTTCGTGTTAATTGTTATAAACCTGCCCTTGCAATTGAAAATCAGAAAACTTAAGACAATCGTGATTTTAATTACACATGAAGTTTCTCTCAATTAACAGTCGCAGTATAGATGACAATTTGCATTTTTAATAACGTTGATAGATCTCTCTGGCCCCATGTAATAGCTTGAAAACCGACGCAATTCGCGAGAACGGCGCATAAATGCACAGACAAATAAGGCCTTATCCATGGCCTAAATTGCAGAAAATCTCAACTAAAACAGCAAAGAACAAGAAAATCACGATAAAGTATTCTTGAGACATAAATAGCCATGTTGCAGATAAATATGACGACAGGAAACATAACTGGAGGTGTACAGCAGAAAGCGGTTTAACAACTATTATGTTCGTCATATTCAACTACTGGACTACACAGTCACTTGACATTTCTTTCAGTTTTAAACTCTGTTCTGGCCATTACTGCATTTTTTGGGAATACTCTGATCCTGATCGCTCTTTATAAGGAGTCTTCACTTCATCCGCCGTCCAAACTCTTGCTTCGTAGCCTTGCAACAACAGATCTCTGCGTTGGTCTTTGTTCAGAACCTCTAACTGTAATTTATTGGATGTCTGAAGTGAATAAAGATTGGAATATTTGTCCCTTAGTATCATCCGCATCTGCGCTAACAAGCTCTATTTTGAATTCAGTCTCTCTGTTGACACTTACTGCAATAAGCGTGGACAGACTTCTGGCCCTGTTATTGAGACTTCAATACAGACAAGGTGTAACCTTAAAGCGAACCTACGTGGTAGGTAGTACCATTTGGATTGTGTCCACTGTCTTTACGACAATACGATATTGGAATCGCCTGATTAGCTTATGGTACTGGATTATACTTATACCTCTTTCTCTAATAACCTCAGCCTTCTCTTACACAAAAATTTTCTTCACCCTCCGTCATCCTCAAAATCAAGTAGAAGACCATGTTCAACAACCGAACCAAACAAATCAGCTGAACATAGCGCGATACAAAAAGGCAGTGTCCACTGCAATATGGCTGCAACTGACGTTAGTCGCTTGTTATCTACCCGACTTTGTGGTTGTGGCTTTGTGGACTAGCGGTGAACTATCTTCATCCGTTTATCAGGCGTGGATTTATGTAAACACTTTAGTTTACCTAAACTCGTCTTTAAACCCAATTCTTTACTGCTGGAAGGTAGACGAAGTCAGACAAGCAGTGAAGGACACAATCAGAGAAGCGCTTTGTCATTGTTTTTGGATTCTGTAGACCTATATGATAAAAAGGAGTGTGATGTCTAAAGAGATTTTAGAACTTCTCCGGTAAATAAAAAGTAGTGTTTAAAGATTTAAGTTTGGTATTATATTTTTCTGGAGCAGTAAGATAATTGGAATCTAAGTATGCAAGAATTTCATCGTTATTGTAAAAAAAGAGTTTAATCTAGTGACAGTTGTAAATTATGTAAAAAAAAGAATGGTGTCGCTGTCTTTAAAGAAGGTAATACATGTATCTTACTGACTGTTCTGTCTCTTGAGCTCAATGTTTAGGTTTATCCCTATCTTTGTTGACTTTGTTATCTGACGTTCCAAAACCAAAATATTCAAATTTTCACGTTGGCTGAAAAAGGAACACGTCTTGGCCATTGACAATTTTTTCTAGCGTTTCTCGTTGTGAATTTTTTAACTTTTTTTTACCTTTTTTTCTATTCTTGTAAATTAATATTATGCTTAAATAAGTGTGAATAAACTGAAACTCAAATCATTTATGTTTTTAACCAATTTTGTTTCTTCCTGATGGCCAAAATCGGACAAAATCGATCAAAAATAAACAGCACACTCAAAGATTCGTAACCTGGAAAGTAAAGATTATTATTGAAAACTAATTGTACGTCGTGTTTGTACTTTCTTTCTTGTGTATTTAGAGCTATTTGGATGGCGATTTGATAAGAAATTAAATATTTCACGGAGTCTTGAAACCTTTTGCCTCAAGACAGCTGAACGAGAAGTGAACATTTAGCCCATTTTCAGCTGCTTAAAAGGCGTTCTGGTACATGGATTTCCCCAAAACGGTTTTTATAGTCTGAAAGAGCATGTTATTTCTTCAAATTAGTGAAATAAACTAGTAGTAATCAAAGATTATGAGAGTGCGTTCGACGCCGTATAAATGTTTATACAAATACCTTAAATGATTTCCCTAGCTGACTCTCAACCTCTAAAAACCAACCTTTTTTCATCAAAAACCGGGGTTTTACAGAAAGATATTTTAGTGACAAAGTCTATGCCAGTCTGATTGAAGACTGCGTTGCGTGACGGCACCAGTTTCCGGCGTAGTCTCGCAAGTTTAATAGGACTAAAAAATTTACACCAGCTTTCAAATTTCGTGCTAAATATTGTCACATTGACTTGCACTGTTTAAGCGCAAAGGCTAATTTGTAAAAGTATATTTTTTTCGAACATTATTCTAAGCAGGAAGCTCAAATATAACTGAGTAAACATTTGCAATCACGTTCTCGTTGATCGCGTAAACAAACTCCGTGCGACTGATTCGACTGATTTCCCGTGGCCTGATTAACAAAGTACACAGTATTTACATTTCCGTTCCCTGGTTGAGGTTCGCTCTTATGGATCATTCCTTCAGAGTACTCTTCCACTGATTCCAAATAATATTCAACCGGATACTACTGACCTTTTCTGTCGCATTTGGAAGTAAATCCACAAATGCAATCAAAATACAGCCGGGGATTTAATACAGCTGTTTCCAGTGAACATCCTAAAGGCCTAGGCGATCGTGTGTTCGTGAACATGTAAAATAAATAAAGCTTGAAACCTTCCAACACGTCCGACCAAACAGCGAAAGCACGAGGCAGGAATGCTTTGCGCAACGAAATTGTGCCGTCATTCAAAATGGCGCAGAAAAGGTGAACCATGGAACGAAAAAACACGGGTCAGCTTTCGCTTGCGTGCACAAGGGAAACGTACGCGATAACAGGGAACCCAGAAGATTAAGACGCGTTCTTCCTTCGTTCGAACGCAAATATTTGGGGAAAAATTAGAATTGTGAACGCTGTGAACGCGAAGTAGCTGCAGTTCTACTTCCCTGAAAACGCTCCCTTTGACCCAACATGGGCAGCAGATGTACATGTTTCGTTAGTTTTAAACAATCTTGACGAAATCGGTCCCGAAAAACAAGAATCTGGTATAAGTACGGAATCTTATGGTGTCCATAAAGGACTGAAAAGTTCGCATTTCTGACACAATAGCTTCGTTCGTTACTATCATTGACGAGTTCAATAAAATTTGCGAAGTTGTGATGCGTTTTATGTAGCCGATACTCACCTGAATGTTTATATTTATAGCAAACGTCGCCTCGTTTTCTTGGCAAAAACGTTCGGAAAGAACTGAATTCAGATTTTGCAATCTTTGCAAGGTGCAATGCTTAAATTCTCACCCGCAGCTGCCGTAGCGCTGATAATCGTTCACCAGAGAAAATCAACCAAACTGCACAGTTGCAAAAGC
>JAHPZR010008954.1:22500-53969 GCA_019787425.1 Platygyra sinensis | reverse complement strand
TCAATGGACGACAATAAAAACATGGGTTTTTAAGCAATCGATTCCATGTTAGCCCACACCATTAAATATCCTTCTTTGTAGTATTCCTCACCACCGTTTCAATACCACCACAGGCAATGAAAAACCCTTTCAAAGCCCCGTTAATCCAAATCCATCGACCCAGGACTGACTATATTTTAGACCATTAGCAATGATTAATAAAACATTTTATAGATTTACCGTTTTAAAAAAACCCTTGAGTGACTGTTATTTACAGTTTTTTCTTGGGTTCAAAATTAGCTTACTAAATTGGGCTGTCCTTTTAGAAAACATGAATAATCGTTCAGTAATTCTGGAAAACCACAAGTAATGATTTTGAACTGGACCTTGCACCAACATGAGATAGGTACACAAGACATGCACATAGGCAAAACAGATGACTACAAGCAAATAGCTGTACATTACAGAACCAAATCAATACAAAGCAATCTGTCATGCAATTACTTTCAACATTATTACAGCTTCAGTTACAAGGAGGCTGTTGACTTTGAACATTTCAAGGGTCTAAAGCGGGTCATATCCGTGATCCTCTATTTTTTCCGTCCGTGAACCGCGCTAGAGATCCCCCAGTGCGACCCCCTCTAGATCAGAGCCTCGTTGAATAACCTAAATCTGCACAAAATACAGCAATCGACTAAGCACCAGACGTAAATGTAACAGCATTGATTCAACCTTACACTGCAAAATATAAATCGATTTAAAAAAAGATACAAATACCATATGAATGGTCATGAGAAACAACTTCGTTTCCCTTAGTGTTTGGCGATAGTCCCGTCTTGTTTACCCACCGAAATAGGACGAATAATTATCAGTGAGAAACAAACAGTGGCGAGGTAACAAGCTATAACTATTCTAAAAGACAATGATATGTCCATTGTTTCCGAGCAAGAAAAGGTGGATTTATGCAAAACATAAGGTAAAATCAGTGCCACGGGTGCAGACTAAACAATTGGACTCCCCTACAATTGAATCCCCAATTAGTAGCAGAAAATTCGACGAAGTGGTCCGAAAACGAAGCGTCACATTAAAAATTATAGATCCTTACCTCTTTTCACTCTAAGCAACTGGATCCCCAACACCGCGTTATACCGAGAAAGCACGCAAAGGAATCTTCTTTCTTACCTTTTTTACCTCGACTTGCTCCCCATCCCTTAGCCCCAAGCTATATTAGCACGCCGCTGATTGGTTCACCCGTAACAAACAAGGAAATTGAAAAGGCGTGCACGGTTCGCGTCAAAGAAGCTGCATTTTCAGTTAAGTTTTGTCGGGAACAAATCAAATCACGAAATTGGAGAAAAATGTCGAATTGGCGCAAACAATCTTCGTCATCTTAAGGTAAAGTACTTTTTACTGATTTTTACTGAGTTCTCCGTTTTAATCAAAAGAGATCGGAAGTATGATTGGACGTGTAGCCGCCGACCTACGTATACCGTATACCTGGGACATGGCAAGGGACATCGCTACAGCAAATGTGAACATTTATCGCCGACACAATCTGTCCCAGGCATTGACCGCTGGCTTGCCTGCGAAGTTGAGCTGAGTTCAACTTTGCAGGAAGCCGGCGATTATCGGCGATGAAAATATTTGCGGATCGAGATCTCCGACGCAATGCGGACGACCAAATCTCAGGTAGGTCGGCGGCATAGAACTAGGCTTTGACGGAAAGCACACTGCGACTTGACGCGAATCAAGTTCACGAACAAGTCGCAGGGATTTGTCCCAAAGTTCAAATCAGTTTGGGACTAGTCAAAGTACTAGTCATAGGAACCAAATTTCAGTCACTACGACTAGATTTTGTGGCAGGGACTAGGCGCTGGGGCTACTTTATCCTCTCCGCGAACTTGCAACTTTTGATTTGGATTTTAGATTTTTAGATTTCTATTATAGTTTTTGTAGTTATAGTTTATAGATACGGTATTTTAGTTTTAAGTAAGTATTAACGACCTCACAAGTTTTTTTGCTTTGTATTTTGAAATAAACCGTTCGACCGTCAACAGCCTGTGCTTTTTAACTTTGCCCGCCTTCAAAATGCTTTCCCCGCCAAATTCTGATTGGTTCCGTAAAGAGGAAAGAACAAACAGAAAGACGGCTTATTGGTTAACAGGGACTTTTGTCTGATTGGCTGATTTGTTTGCCCTGGTACCCAGGCGCGCTCGCTTCCGAAATCTGAAAGACACTTGCTGCTTTCCAGCTTCGTACACTTTTTTTTGAGGACAGAATTCAAGACTTTGGTTGTCCCAGAACTTTGTTCCAAACCATTTTATTTTATTTTCGCCAGAACTCCAGTATTAACAGTGAGGATTCTTTAGGGCCCGAGAAAACTAAAATCACAATGAACTGACCATAATGCCAATGCAGGGCATTGGAGGACTGGCCGCAGCGCGAAACTTGGAATCTCATTCGTTCTCCGACCACTAGCGCAAGGCATTTTATTATGAGAGTGTTTTGCAGCCGTTTGAGCCCAAGTTAATGCAACTGGAAATCAGCTACATATTGCAAAAGATTTCCAGGCTGACGCTTTGCAACCACCTGCTGCTCCCTCCCTTACGAAAAATTCCAGACCCTTCATCCCCATTTTTTCACAGACACTTCTGGCCTTTAATTTCCATACTTTTTTTCGTTCCAGGTTTGGAAAAAGTGAGTTACGCACAATTTCCAGGACTTTTTTGTCAAAGAATGTCCAAAGACTTTGTAACGACACCCTGTGCTTCGTTCCCTACAGTGGCTTTCCTTGTGGCTTTTACGAAGGGCTGACGCAACATGTTTCATAAGCAAGTGCGAAAAACGCATCATAGGTAACCCAGGCTCACTGTGAATGTTACGTAACATAAACGTGTAAATATAGAGAACATACGAGGCGAAGTTTAGGTCTCAATATTTGCCAGAAAATGTCAATAAAAATCGATGAAACTTACTAAGTGGTGAGTTGTTGTGTTCCTTGATACGTACACAAAGTTCATCCATAGCATAGTGGCAAGGCAGGAAAGGTAAAGAAGACTATTTTTCCCCAGAACTTAGTGTACATATTAAGGACAACAACTTGCCCCATGGTAAGTTTCATCTATGGCATCAATATTTATCCATTTTCCATTTTAGCCAAACTTCGTCTCAAATGCTCTCTATATTTACCCATGTTACGTTACGTGACACACCAGGAGTGAGCTTGGGTCACCAAAAAAGTACATACGAAAAGTTTAGGGAAGAGATAGTTAACAGACAGTGCTACTGTAAGTTTATTAACAAGAGGGGAAGGCGATAATGGTCAAAAATCTTTTTTAATCGATAAATCTGTAATTGGTAACTGTTTCTTCCTACTCTGAATACATACGGTATCTTTTTTATAGACGTTTTATTGTTTTTTTAACGGAAAACTCTTTTAAAGCACATAATCTGGAAACGCTACCAATTTAGTCCTCAACTTGTCTCAAGTTTTGAAAGCAGAATGGTGACAAAAGCATTGTTGCTTGTAGGTACTTATATTTGCTGTGGCTTTCAAAATAGTATTATGTTGCTGTTTTTATATGGATAGTAGCAGAGTGTTCAAAGTGGTCTTGCTGTTAGCCAACAGTAATGCACTCCTGCCAGTGGGTTCCCCCAGGCATCCAGGCCATACCCACTGGGTTTGTTGAATTTATTTCTCCTTCAAAGTTAGGTCATTATAGATCACCCCTGCAGGCAAAATTTCCATTACAAACTCCCCCGCAATGGGAAAATTTCAATAAAAATATCAAAACAACTTACTATAAGATAATCCAAATTAAATCAAAAACTTATAAACAAAATATCTCTCCCGAACGCGATTGGCTTAGCAGGCAGCCTGATTTGAGCATTCGATGGACAGTTGCACATGGTTCATGCCTTGTAATTGGACAGTACGCGCGCATTTTGCTGTAGCCCTGATCGTGGTGCACTTTGTTGAGAGTGTTACTTTTTTGCCTTGTTTTGTGGTTTTGTGTTTTTCAGCATTCATAACGACGTTTTTAAAATTCATTTCAGTACTCAATCCCGTATGCTTTGTTCGTTTCTTGAATTTTGTCATAGATTTGATTAATGGCAACAGGGCATTGTGTCGTCCAATTCAGTCTGTAATCATACTTGTGATTAACAGATCGGACTCCCGCTTCTTGGTCTTCTGATTTTGTTAATCACTCGTATGATTACCGACCAAATTGGACTCCACTCAGTGCTATACCATTATTAATATCGCAAATTTTACAGAGTTCAAATGACATACCAAATTACTTTACTTAACGTTAGCAGGCAAAAAGTGATCTGCGGCTGATTGCCCAAAGAAGAAAAGCTGTTATAACATAAAAGATTGGAGAAATTTTGTAAATATAAACTCATCAGATTGACTGATCTATATGGACATGCCAAAATTCCAGGTTTGAAGGTAGTTTTAGGTCATGAATGGTACATCTACTGTCCTCATCAACCAATGTTGACAACCTTACCGACCTGGGGTGACACAGACTTGTCAAATTCCCAACCAGGGGAGGCAAATTTTATGTATAAACCTGTATGTTATGCCCAATCCTCCCCCGAATCCAGGGGAAACCATTAACAGAAGCATAATGTTGGACTTCAGGTTGGTAGATTTGTAACTAGTATGTAATATCAAGAATCAAACCATGCCACCTTGCAAGAGGCATGTCCTTTCCATTGGTAAACTTATAAGAATTGCAATGCACAATATTGAAGTGACATGAAATTAATTGAAATTCAATTATTAAATAATTTACATTTCAATTATTCAATTAAATGCAATTCACAGTGTAGTGTTATAATTATCTTTATGTCATTTGTGTCAGTTAGACAACCCATGGTGACCTTGATTGGGCAATCCAGTTTCAAGCTTCACCAGAGTCATTACTATACATGTGTTCTCAGACAGGGACCAATTTACTTTGCAATACCCCTCCACTCAATATAAATGGGTAACACTGAATTAAATTATGCTGGGGTTACACTGCATATATTATTGATAAAAATAAGTGTCAAAATTATTGTTTTGCAAAGCAAACAATGCAAAATGTAGTTATCTGCTTTAAAGTGTCCATACGGCCAAAAGGTTGTTTTAGGTTTTCATTATCTCTATAACATCTAAAAATGTCTTCAAACCCAAAAAGTGAATTCCGATGCTTTTTGCCATAAAATCAAGCTTTAAATTTCCCGCCTTGGCCACGCCCAATGAAGTTGACCGCGTAATGATAGATTGGTGACGAATGACGTCACTTCAGGAATATCTCAAAGCTTTATGCTTTTATTTTGCTTGCTTGACGACCGCATTGCTTCGCCAACTTCAATTTGTTTGTTTTTGTCGAGGAAAACTCCTCACCACTACTGAAACAACAATTACCTAAACTAGAAGGATTTCGTGATTCCTGACTTGACGTCACGACCCATTCAGAAACCCAGACCCTTTTCTGCACTGACTCACGGTCAACTTCATTGGGCGTGGCTGAAGCGGGAACTTTAAGGCTAGATCTTAGGGCGTTAAAATCTCAGAATCCAATTTTTTTTCTTAGAATACCTTTTTACACAGTATAGAGCTACCATAACTATAAAAAACCCTGTTGGCCGTATAGACACTTTAATATTGAAATGTACTATGAATATATGCCATGAGCTCAACATGAATTCCAAGCTTTACAGACAATTCTGCTGGTACCCATTTGGATGGAGAGAGGCACTGTAAGAGTAAATTACCTTGTCCAAAGCAATGTACCAGCCAGGGTTCACACCCAGACTGCTTGATCTGGAGTTGAGCATAGTTTACTATAACCATGAGGCTTCACCACGCCTGTAGCTTTTGGTAACTTCTTTCTGGTAATATTTGACACATGATTTGAGTTTAATTTCCACATAGAATCATTTGCACCAAAAATCAGTGAAATGATGCTACAAACTCTTCACACTGCTGTGACATGAGCATTTGTGTATTCAATTTCATTCATAAACTTTTCCCAACAGGTCGAAGCTGAATCCCAAACTGGAAGTTCACCTGTTGTGGCAGGTGAACCCACCAACATTGATGGTGAGCCAGTTGGCTGTGAGACTGCAGATCCAGAACCCACAGCTTGGTAAGTAAGGGTCAGAAAGTTGCAGATGTTTTCTCCAATTCTGGAACAAGACTTAGAACGAGGAAAACTCGTGGCAACATAAATTCTGGAAATTTATATAGGTCCAAAAAAACATATTAAGCTCTAATGTTCGTAATGAATTAAAATCTGCAAGATGTCTAGGAGAGACCTATTGTGCACAGAAATGCCAAAAAATGGGTATCAGGAGTAGAAAATGTGACCTGAATTATATTAAACATTAAAATATTATGACTCCTTTAATTTGCAGACCTGGAACCCAATAACATTGATTGGGAGCCAGTTGGTTGTGTAGACTGCAGATCAGAACCCACCAGCTTGTAAGTAAGGGTCAAAAAGTTGCAGAGGTTTTCTCTAATTCTCAACCAAGACTTAGAACAAGGAAAATTAATGGCATGCAATCATAAATTCTTGTAAAAATATAGGTCCAAAAAACATGAGCTCTAATGTTGCAAGATTTGGTAAAGATATCTTACGAAAGACCGTTGTGTATGGAATGCCAAAAAATAGATATCATATGGAATGATGTAACATGAATGAATTAACATAATTATAATATTAACACTCCTTAAATTGCAGACCTGGAACCCAACTAGCATTGATTTGTGACCAGTTAGTTTGTGAGACTGCATGATCAGAAACCCACAACTTGGTAAGTAAGGGTCAGAAAGTTGCAGATACTTTCTCCAATTTTCAACCAAGACTTAGAAATAGGAAAATTAATGGCAACCATAAATTCTTGGAAAAAGACATGAGCTCTAATGTTCGTAGTAGCTTAAAATTTGCCAACTTCAAGATATCTAGGAAAGACCTATTGTGTATGGAAATGCAAAAAAAACAGAAATGATGTAACATGAATGAATCAACATTATAGATATTAACACTCCTTAATTTGCAGACCTGGAGGATTTAACAGGTCAACAAGATTGTGACATCTGATGTGAACCAACAGTCAGGTCTTGTCTGTTAGGAAGACCACAGAACATACATGTACCTGTTATGAACTGCCAGGTACACATATACAACACTTCCTGCATTTCAGCTGGTTTCAGACAAGTAAAAAACTAAAATTAGTGATTTACAGTTTCTAATTGTCAAAACTAAATGAGAGAACAGATGGTGTGCAGGCTCAGGCTGCTCAGTCTGCTTACAGAAGAAATCAAATTCCTGCAAATATGTAATTAATCTAAGACTAGCGTGTCTTGCAAAAATGCATTTATGAGAGCAATTATATGTATTATAGCAGCCAAACAAAGCCAAAACAAGTTTAAATAATTACAATGTGATCAGGTGGGAATCAATTTTACTAACAGTTTATTGGACTAATGCATGTATAAAAGTATGAAATACTTACATGGAGGCCACAGAACTAGACATTTATTTAAAGGTCTGACCTTCAGCCCCGAATTCTACAACACTGATATATGATAAAATGAAAGTCATTAGAAGCACTCTTACCAGATGGTGTAAAGATAATTGCATGTTTATATGGATTGCTAATGAAGTACTTACTAGTAGTTCATTTTTCTTATCTCTCTCTTTTTCTCTTACTGGTTCCAGGTGGAGTTCGATGAAACGAGGGCCCCTGGTTAGAGCTCAAGAGGTAGTGGTAGTAACTTCCCTGGATTGATTAAAGCATAAATTTACAAGTTAATTTGTTTTTCACACTGCACATTTGAACAGAGAAAGGTTTTCAGGCCTCCCTCCAACCCCCCCCCCCCCCCCCACTTTGGGCTTGTCACCACAAACTCCCCCCACAAACATCTGGTGAAAAAGAAAGCTATTTACGTAGCCTGCATAGCAGCCGTTTCCTTTCCTTTTCCAGGCAGAGATCGAACAAGCGAGCAAAAAAAGCAGGCAAGCGAAGGAGCAAGCCTGGGGTGAGCAAAAAATTGGGGAGAAGTGGGGAGGGGTGAGTGGAGAAGGGGGAGGGGTGTGGGGAGAACAGGAATCGTCTGCAGTCAATCCCAAACATTTCACCGAACGCTGTTCGCCCATGAACGGGGAGCAATGGTGCAATTAGATTGGTTAATTAACCCATCGATCAAAATATTAGATCAGAAATTTGTCTTTCATGCATAATCCAACATCCGGAACACAACAAGATCAAAATAGATATGGCAGAGTCTGAAGAAGCATTCGAAGCCAGGGGTCTTTCAAGTTACCGCGGTTATTTGCTATTGTTATTTTAAAGTCTCTGAGTACACTGAGTCATTGACTTTCAAGGGAAAAGGTTTGGCATAGGGTGCCTCAACCACGCAACAACAAGCCGAGATTTCGGTAAAAAAATCACAGAATTATTGTCTCAGAGCTAAACCTTGAATGGGAACATTAATTCCAAGCTTGCCTTACGTGATTTAGACGAAAAAATGATTTCGGCGGGTTAGAAAAGAGAACAGAAGAAAAAAACAGAACAGACAGCATATATTAAAACAACGCGTGAATTATTCAGTGTTCAGCACGGAAGCGAAAATAAAGCTTGCTTCTGGATAATTTCACCCTTAAAAGCCAGCAAATGGTCCCAAATTACTCTCTGTATCCTTACAATGTCCTGTCTTGCATCTCTGAAAGATTTTACCTCAATTTTGAGCAAATAAACATTCCTCCACGACCGGTGCCTTCTTCCTTCCTTGATCGAATATTTAATTAGCTAACTGGTGAGAATCGAAAGTAATGCCAATTTTCTGTCATGCTTTCAAAACAAGGCATGCATTACCATCTTCTCTACTGCCAACATCTAAACAAAAGCTCTTCAAGTGCATTCAGGCCTGCACTTTCTAACCTGTGGTTACTACTAGTTCTATTTGCTAAATTTAAAGGTTTCCGTAATATAGCATGCATATTTAATATTGCTGACACATAAATATAATCACAGGTCACCCAAGCGTCATATAAGGCTTGTATGGTTAACTGTGGCTGAAGTATAAGAGTTTGTATGGAAATTAGGAGATGACATTAAAGTCATTCAAGTCGTTCCATGTACAGGCTATTTACCAAGCAAATACTCTCAAACATTCAATTGATGTTGTCATTTTTTCTCATCCTCGAGAGTTAAAACGAGATTTGAGCAATTTTTGATATATTTGCCCTATGGTGTTATAATAAGAGATAAGGTAGGAAACTTCGGCCAGTTTGACGACAAAGCACTCTTCAGAAACAAGTCAAATTTGCACACAAAAATAGCATTTACTTACAATATTTCTTGCTGAACTCACAATTTATGACCTGTAATTTCTCTCCCTGCATTCCAATGAACTACACATTCAGTTTTCGGCGTGCTAGCTAAGCAAAAACAAGGCTTGAAATAACTATTGGGCAGGCGCCGGACACATTGTCCGGTCAAACGTGATTTTGCTCGGACATAGGCATTTCTGGCCGGACAAATTTAATCCATCTTAACTAGTTGCAATAGAGGCTCCATTTTGCAAGTTACATGATCTGTATCATTTTCAGCAACAGCAACTCTAGTTACTCAAAACAAATCGACTGTGCAAAAAATTAGAAGATGTAGTTTTATTACTCTTTGTTCTGTTACATTGTACATGTATGTCAGACACGTGGATTGCAAGACACAACCTCATCGTTAATGTTTGGTTGAAACCTGACCTATTTCAAAGAGAACAGGGTGATGAATGTTGAGTTAACCTTGTGAATTAGTCGTTTAGTGATAAACACGCAACAAATTTACGGACACGGCGAAATAAAGACAAACTCTATTTTTATGTTTACGTCATTAACACTCAAAGCCTTTTATTGTAATGTTACATTTGTGAAGTTTTATTGGAGCAAGAGGATGGCCTAATTCATTATACTGTCACTCTGGGTCTTTCTTTTTTTCGCTCTTGTTGGCACCAGATGCTATGCGGGTTATTTTCGGAGCAGCGGGGCGTGCAATCTTGAGCACTTTACAACACGCACAGCAGTAGCCAATTTGCGGTCGCGACTGACAACAGGAAATGTCATCAATTTCACAAACAAAAGTCCCTCTAGTTAATACCTTTTTTGGGAACATCATAAGATTGAATAAATTTCCATCATGATTGTCTCAAAATTGAATTTTCTTTGAAAGCCCAAATGACCGGACAACATGTCCGGTCATCCACGGATTTGCTCGGATAATGCTTGATTCTGACCGGACAATGTCCGCTGACCGGCCGTTATGACGGCCAAAATAGCGGAAAATGATGCACAGACCTCCCAAGTTGATCAGTTTGCTGTCGTCACTGCACAGCCAAAACTGGGAATGCGGTCAATTGTCACCTCGATGTATTCTTTCGATAAAAATTGATAGAAATCAAACTTAATTTAAATAATCGATTGAAATCGATAATCACACCAGCTTTTGCGATCGATTTTTAACGATTTTCGATAATCATCACTTAATTAGTATCGAAAATAATCGATTTTTATCGATATTTATCGAGTATCGAAAATATCGATTTGTAACGCCCCGCTTGAATTAAAAGCAATTACTCATAAAAGAAACATGATTTCAGACCAAGTTCTATGACAAGCTTTCAATTCTTTTTGGGAGTTAAGTTTGGTTTAAGCTGAAATGGACAGGAAGGAAAGACAGAGATCAAAACTGGCTGGCCGATCTTGGCCTAGATCGAGTTAAGTGACAAATCATTGCAATGGAATGCTGATCATCAAAAACACTTTTTAAAGTAAAGGCTCGCGATTCTCTATACTTACATTTGTTCCAAGAGCCAAAAGATCCAGATGTTGTTGCTTTAAATCTTCTTTTTCTGGCTTTTCTAAGTACAATATCTTCACAGTTTGACTGTTGAAATAAACCGCGCGTTTCAGAGCAGTGCATCATGGGTTATAGCATTAGTTCCCAGGGTCTACCAGCATTAAAATCTGAATATGGCAGCTCGTTTTCCTCGTTTCTGGCATGTGCGAATTCGGAATTCCACGAAAGAATTTGGCTTTTTTACACGATTAGAGGCCTACCTCAAGCTGGAAAGTATTCAGATGTCATTTGCAGAGGCGTGTAGTTATACCAAGCTATTTTACTACAACAGAGGTACAAAATAATAAGCACTTAATGACTGGCCACAAGGGAAACAGTGAGTTTTGTTTCCCCGAGACCCTCAATGTTCCCCGAGGCGAAGCCGAGGGGAACATTGAGGTCGAGGGGAAACAAAACTCACTGTTTCCCGAGGGGCCAGTCATTAAGTGTTTTGTTATACCTCCCGACTCAAATATAGAAAAAGCTCCGAAAAAAAATGATTCGCTTGGCGCCATTGCATACACTGGCCGTACTCGCAAAATTGAGCGGCTGCCAAAACCAACCTGGCCTGCAGTCTTTTTCTTTGCATCTCACAAAAAATATAGACAGTACATAAGTTGCTTTGGCGTCTTCTAATGCTTTACTCGAGCATTTTGAGTTTGATTTGATCAAGAGCAGCATATTTTGTTGTAAATTACACAAATACTTTCCTACCTGGCGACGGCGATCGACGAGCGAGTTGACGAACGTGGGCAACCCATTTTTGGCGCCAAACCAAAAGCTTGGAGACAAAACGTTCATATTTTCCCTTTTGTTAATCTGCATATATGTTTTTGCGACTATAAATCCCTTTTCTTGAATAATGAATGCCGTCTCTAATGAGAAACGTTGTCCTATTTCAATGGCTTTTCAACATCAGGCCGACTACACAAATTTCCCGCGGTTTCAAGGTGCACAACTTGATCACGTGCGAGTCCAAAGTTCAAGGTGTTGTTTCCCTAGGGCGTCATTGAGTTTTGTTCGCCCTAGGGCGTCATTGAGTTTTGACCAATGGCACGTGACACGTTCTCCTCCAATCAGGAAACGTATTTGAGTTGGGACGTATAACAATTGACCTTGTTACATATGACAAGGAAGAAGGAATACCAGAGGAAGCATACAGAAGTCATTCATATATATGATGAAGACGCGAAACTGAAGTCTGGAGATAAACAGTTGCGGCCTGAATATCCACATTACCGGTATTTATAATTGTGCCATCAGGTTTATGATAGGAATCAGTGATTAGACAATAAACTATGTAATACCTAGAAATTCCAAGAAATTAGCCTCACAACAACAACAACAGCAACAATATTTATTTACCACATGTAGGTACTCATCCTCAAAATTAAAAGTCCATTCTTAGAATTCCCAAAAATTCCAAGCATTGTTAAGAGCACCTTAAGTAAGATTCTTGAGCATTCCTGGGAATTCTTTAACATATAGCCCATAATATGTAATATTTTTAGAATAATTGTGGTCACATGACCCCAGAAGGAAGCATAGTAGTGTCTCCTCATAATGTGATAAGTGTCAGTAGACGTATTCACCAATCAGAATCATTTATTTTCTGGTTGTCATGTCTACTTTGTTCAAATAAATTATCCAGTTTCATCTGTGTTTGTTATGGTTTCAGAGAATATTTGCACAATTTGCCTTGAAAATTTTCACACAGAGTATGGAAAGTGTGTCACCGCTAGTGCCGTTTTCTGAAACCTCTAACAAAGAGTTTTCTAATGTTTTGTTTGAAAAACCTGTCATTCTTGTGGAATTATTGCACAAGTTGTGAATTGTTGTCTTTCAATCAAGATAGTGAAGATGGCAAAAGGTCTGTTTGCGAAAAATGTGCTAGGAAAATAGTGAATCGCTACAGAATGTTTGCAGAGTTACATGAGGCATTGGTGGGTGATAGGGCACTCGAGGAGGTGAAGGATTTCAAGCGCTCCTGGCCACGAACTCCTTGGACAACCAGTCCTAGCAGTCCAATTCCAGTTTGAGGCCAGTGATCTCACAACTGAGGTGACTCCAAAGGCAAAGCAGCAAAAACAAAAAACAGCACTTTTGAAAATGAAGCTGAAGGAGCACAGTGGAGACTTTCACCTTCTATAATCAATGATAATAATTACAATTTCTGAGAAAAGAAAAATTGCTAAGATATGAAAAAAGGGAAAATTTTCATTAAATACTGACAAAGGAGGCGTCAACATTCTGAGGCCACCATGCCTCCTACTGGCAAAAACACAATAGCAAGCATGCGTGCATGCAGCACATAATTACAGGGTTCATACACTTATGACCTGTCAAAATTCCATGACTTTCCATGACTTTTTTCATGACTTTTTGAAATATTCCATGACCTAAGTTAAGCTATTTCCCTCCGGCAGTAGTGTCAAAAGAATCATTTATTCAGCTGAAATTACATTTGATTTTTGGACTTGCCAATTAATTTTTCAACTTTGGATCTTAATGCCTTTCATTCATAGAAAACATACTGATTTTCCATGACTTTCCATGACCTACACCTAAATTTCAGGACTTTCCAGGCCTGGAAAATGAAATTGTAAAATTCCATGACTTTCCAGGTTTTCCATGACCTGTACGAACCCTGAATTACAACTTTGAATGTGATTGGTTGGTTTAAACTTATTACACTTCAAATGTGATTGGCTTATTAAACTGTTTAATTACAAAGTGTTTGTTAACAACTTGGAAACTAAAATAGTGGAAAATAGGACTTTTTTAAACCAGTCACAATCAAGGAAATTGCAATTGGCTAAAACTACACTACATGAACTTACACTTTCAGAGCTCCATCAAGAATTTTTCCGCATGCAACATTCTTCGTATGGCACATCTGCTCCCTTGCCAGCTGAGCATCTTCACTTGGCTTGCTCGTTGGCAATAATCAGTTGTTGATTTCAAATATGTAACGATAAAAAGCTTAATCTATTTGTAGTTATTACCCCAAGGGAGCCTTTATGATTGGCTTCTCATACATAGCTCATCTCTACAATATTAAAGAGAAAAGAAAGTACCATTTGTTTCAGCATCTGTGGGGGAAGTTGATTACATGACAAGCCCACAGAGAGTCTGTGTAGGAGGCTACATGTAACTTGCTTCAAGGCATCTAATATTTTTCGGCTTAAGATTGAGCATCCAGCTATGCTAATAGTTGTAATATTATTTTTAAATTGTTTCTGTTATTACAGAATATTGGGATTTGCCAATAGCAAGCAGATCACAATATCTTGCTCAGCCTTGCCTAATTCAAAATTGCATTTAAGAAAATCACTGACAAAACAGCCCTGCACTAATTAAATTCTCTGGCTTTATTCTAGGCTAACTATGGCCTGAATAAGAGGCTGCTTCACACTCTCTCAGGTAACAAAAGCAAAAAAGGTTCCCTGAGAACAGAGAGTGTGAAGTGGGCCAAGTGTCACTTAGGCTAGTAGCCAAAGTTCTTGCTTTCCAGCAACTATTTTGTACAAATCTTCTTTTCTTAAAAATCTAGGGGTCTCAAACTTGGCCAATTTTTTCAATTGATATTTTCAACATGCTTTTTTTGAAAAGTAGGTCACATGATGAGAATTGTGTGTATGTTCGTTATGCATGTCTTAAGTTTAGGAAATTCATTTTATGGTATTCTTTGTGCACTAAAAGTAGACAGTCAAGTAGACTGTTTTTTTTTTAACTGAATTTCCTGTGGTTAAACTGCAACAAACTGCAATATAAACATCAATTTGTGTATTCATATAGGAGTTTGAGTCTGTCAATTTGTCTGGGAGAGTTGAAAAGACTAAACTTCATGATGGGAACATCTTGACCAGTCTGTTTATTTTAGAAATTCCAATAGCCTTTCAAGACTCTTGGTGACTGTGCTGTACTATATTACTGTGAACAAGTCATTACAACTCCTTTCTCTTATTGATTTTAACTTCAGCTTTCAAGGATCAAGCCATATAGAACATCTAAAATTCATGTGGAAAATGGTAACTTATGTATTTTTTTCTGTTAATTTCACAGATCCGAAATGACATTCAGGCTACATTTGGTAAGTACTTAAGTTTTTCAAGTCAACAGACTGTCAATCTTCAGTATCAAAGCACGTCCATTTTAGGTGTCTAAAGTAGATTTCTGAGCAAAGGTTTTGTAATACACAAGCAAGTTATCTTCCTCTATAAAAGAAGTAAATATATGGTTCAGCTGATCATAATTATTTGGAGCGGATCCTTTGATTATCCCTTGTTGCTGACAGCAAAGGTGGCAAAAGAAAGAGAAAATGGTATTCTGTGACTATCTGATAATTAAATTAATTAGTTGGCATGAAGAGCTACACTGTCACATTTGTTCAGCATATCACTGAATTTAAAATAAACAGAAATCATTGTAAAACACTAAGAGTAAATTTTAAAGGCTGTTGTGGCAGAGCTATCAATTGCGTTCAGATTCATAAGAGATTCATATTAATTAATTGCTTATCTATTATTATATATATATCAATTATTGTTCTTTGTATTTTTTATTTAACTTGTAACTGAAAAACCCTTTTTAGGGCCTTGCAATAAAATATGTATGTATGTATGTCTGTCTGTCTGTCTGTCTGTCTGTCTGTCTGTCTGTCTGTATGTATGTATGTATGTATGTATCAATATTACACTCTGCACTATCTGAGATTGTCTCATTAGTTGATCAGGGCCATCAACAATGCTTTTCTTATTTTGTTTATTTTTTCAGCCTTCCTAGGCGATCAGCCCTTGCCTGCAGGTTCTCTGTGTTAGACGTCATGCTGTGGAGCCCAGCATAGGCATACAGGCACTTTTGGAATGGAGCCACCACTCTCTCCCCCCTCCTCCTGGGGAGCCTTTTGAATGTTCGGTAATATTTTGCACTAAATAGGGCAGCTTCAGCAGAATTTTTTTCACAAAGATTGTTTTCTCTGTAGTCAAGGTTGAAACTTGTATTTAGCATTAAAAAATTGAATTAAAAAAACTATATGTCCATAAATGATGTCATTTAATTTATTAAAAGTTATAATTTTTCTGAATCCAGTTGGCAGCGCAGCGAAGACATCTTTTCCACAAAAGATGTTTTCAATCACAAGTATTTATTTATGTATTTATTTATTTATTTATTTATTTATTAAAATTCGAAAGCATACTTAACAAATCAATTATCAATTTATAAATATAGGGAAGCCATAAAAGCCCCGGCCAAACGATCGCAACATAATTATCATCACAACGTATCCCAACTTTGTTGGCCCAACATTTGCAAGCTATGGCCAAATGATTGCAACATTTCAATGCAGCATATCGAAACATTGTTGGGTGCAACATGTTGCACGCGTTTTGCCAGCATGTTGCAACATGTTGCGACATATTTGTTATTGAAAATGGAACTAGTGCGCATCCCCGGGTAAAACAAACACGAACAAGGGGCCCCTTTTCTCGAAAGACCCGGTAACTTAACGGACCCGAAATCATATTTTGTAATGTCTCAAGAAAAGCGAGGTGCGTTCTGACATCTAATGAAGCCCTTTTTGTTTCTTTAGCTGATGACTCAGGGGCACCCAACGACAGTTTTCGGAAATATATCTGTTCGGAAGACGATTTGAGATCTAGAATTTTCGGAACATTTTTTGTAAAATTTCTTGCTTGCCTGCTTCTCCTAAGATTTTCGAACATCTAAAATATGGTATAATTGCCTATTTTTAACGGATTTTTACCCTAAAAAGGTCACCTATAATTTTCGGGAGCCTTTTTTCTGGCTGAAATTTTCGAAAAGGTAAGTTTTAATCCCTGTAATTTTCGGATCACTAGACTTTCAGCTAGGAAATCCGAACAGATGAAAAATTTTTAGGGGATAAAAATATGCCTATATCTACCGTTTAAATACCAAACTACTTTCAACAATGCTATGTTTTAGTGGTTTTGAACTATATTCTCGTTGGGTGCCCCTGATGACTTTACTTCACCACTTTCAAAACTTTTGAAACTACCGTTCTTAATTGCAAACAAAACAGCTTAACAGGCCCGGTAATTACCGGGAGCTTCGAGAAACAGGCCCCTGGCCAAACGACCAGAACATGCAAAATCCACAAATGTTGCATGAAAATTTTAACCATTTTCAAATTTGAGCCAACGGCACCCAATTTGTCCCAACACCTCGTAACAGGGTGGCCTAACACACGCAACATGTTGCGCCCAACAATGTTGCGATATGTTCCATTGAAATGTTGCGATCGTTTGGCCGGGGCTTAAGAATAATCTGTAAAATAGTAATGAAGCTCCATACATGAGATGTCACCTAATGAAATTTTAATATGTATTGCTCGGGTTTCAACTCATTTATATGCCGGGGAAAATATGTACTTGAACAAATTGCATCTCATATTTTTGCTTGACGAAATGCAAACTCTACCCTTTTGAGAAAAAAATTTCCGGGATGTAGATTGATTCATCCAGGAGCCTGGGGTTTACCTTGGTGTAAGCAAGTGAAGATCGACTGCGATCTCGTGCGAAGACAGGGGAAGACTGCGCGGAGCTGATTGGCTGGCAATCTGAGAACTCGTGCAAGCTTATCTTTCATTGGCCGGTAAAAATAGAGGAGGGGGGGGGGGGGGGAATGCAAGTACATGTTTACAGTGCAAAGAGTGGGAAAAAGGTTGCCGGAAAAATACATCCACGAGGGAGCGTAAAGTTCAATTGAGCTAAACATTGGGCGCAATCCATTTAATTAAAATTTCGGGGCTGAGGTTAGAAAATTTCTTGGTGTTGGATGGATCGCGACAGTTCCGAACGGTCTCTTTCCATTCCACTCAAAACGAGTTTCGCGCTCATTTAAAATGAACGATGTTGGATCCATACGGGTCCGCAAATGATCCCGGACCGCAGATGATCCCCAAATTGGACCGCAAATGATCCCGGACCGGAAATGATCCCCATACTGGACCGCAAATGATCCCAATAAAAAAATATGGAATGGCATGGATTGTGGAATAGGGTGGATAGGGAATTGACGTACCTTAATATAGATATTTTTATTTAAGCCATCTTATAATCATAATGGCTCATCACTTGGTTCTTTTAATACTTTCGACTAAATTTTGTTGCTAACTACGATGTTATGAATTCAATCATTAAAACACGGCTTGGCTTGCATTTCTTTGCAATTCTCAGTAAAATTATGATCAGTGCAACGTACGCTATATATCCTCCTTTGTTAAACATTGATATTTCGGTGTTATAGTTAAATCACATTTTATCAGCCATTAACGCCACTCGTCTTAAGGTGATTCTTCAGTATTGCGTTGCATATCCCTACTGCGCACGCTTTTTGTGTCATTAGCGCGTGCACGTACACAACGAAAGAAATTACCCTCAAGCTAAGCTCGATAGCGAAATAAATGTTCGTTTTCTTTTAAACGAGCATGGTGACCTATATTTTTTATTGCATAATAATAGTGAACATGATAAATAAGTGATTGTGAAATTGCAGCTCGGTAAATATATATATGAAAGTAATGTAACACGAGCGTGGGACCTAGAAAAACTCATGGAGAGCCAGGTCATTTAACATATAACAACTCAGTTAAATGACCTGGCTCTCCATGAGTTCTCGTAGCTCAGTGGATAGAGCGTCCGCCCGGTGTTCGGAAGGTCATGGGTTCAGGTCCTATCGGGACTCAGATTTTTTCTAGGTCCCACGCTCGTGTTACATTACTTTCATATAAATAGTGAACATATTATCCTCCTTAAGGCGGGGGTACGCCTGAAGGCTGTTTTCACATCGCTTAACACGGCCTTTCTGCAAATATCTCGGTCACGTTTTAAGCAACGCTAAATCTCTCTGCTTATTCCCATAACCACCGTTTGGCGGTTTTGTGTAAATTTTTGGGTGATTTTTGGACATTTTGGGAAAGAGATATTTTTTCTCAAAGAATAGGTTAAATTGAGGAAAATACGAAACATTGAAGATTTGATGGGTTTTGAAAATTGAAATTTGTAGTGAAGAATTAGTAGACGAATACCAAATAGTCCCCTACGAACCTGGGGCTCTCATTTGGGGTGGTCAACTGTCTGATAGTGTTTCCAATCCATTTTAATCCTAACAATTCCCTTTTAATAATACTTCAAATTTCACTGTTATTTAGGTGTACCCCCGCCTTAACAGACTCATTCTCATCAATATGGCTTCTCTAAAAGTACTGCATGAAGTTACGGTTTGCGTTTTTAACTTGAATTAAACAAGTGATGAGAAACCGGCCATGAAATGAAGCTACGGAGAAAGAAGCAGCAAAGGACGATGAGATTCAACCAGAGGATGACACTCCGCAAATTTCAACTAGATGAGGAAGACGATCAGCTAGAATCTAAAATTCCCACTTTTTCTTTTACTGATGGTCACTGACATTATGCGAAAAGCCAGTTACCGCACTATTATCAATGACGGCTTGCAGAGAATTTAGTGAACTTATCGCTTCTACAAGCAAATGCTTATGTATATGTACTTAGTTTTTTGGCATTCAAATGCAAGGTCAATTATATGGCACTTACAAACCTGACGAGAATTATTTTGTGACTCTTGCTTGAAAAACGCTAAAAGGAAATTGTAAGAATAACTTTTAAAGTACGGCGAGCTGAATCATAAAAATCAGAGAATCAGAGAAAATAAACGTTAAACTCATTACTGGTGCTTATAATGTGATTCTTCACTCGTCACGGATGCGGCAAACTGGGAGGCCATTTTTCCCGAGTTGCTCGGAGGTAGAAGCATATCACCTATGCTTCAGCTGTCGGAGGTAAATAGTTAACAATTATCCTGCGAAATCGCGCGGAATATCGTCTGATACTTAGCCGACGAGGCCGTAGGCCGAGTTGGCTAAAATCAGACGATATTCCGCGAGATTGAGCAGAATAATTGTTTTATTATTCAACAAATTGATAACAAAATTGATTTCCAAGCTCGTAACATTTTTAAACCTTTCTGTCGACATTTTTTCTTCCCACGTATGAAGCTACGTATGTCGCCGGATATCTGTTACATAAGGATGACAGATATCGAGAGCATGGATAGTGTTACAATTTGTTGAATAATAAATAACAATTATTCCATGAGCCCGCGTTGGATATGAAGTGATAGAATAACAAACGAGCGCGTAGCGCGAGTTGGTTATAATCACTTCATATCCAACAAGGGCGAATGGAATAATTGTTTTAGTAAATTCTCAAACCGGGTTTTGCCGCCGATTTTTATTTCCACAATTTTACAAAGCGAAAAATTTCAAACTTGGCGCACTATTTTCCATATGACGTAAAACTCGGACTATTGGCTCATAGTCGGAGTTTTTTAGCCAATCAAAAAGCTAGAAATGCAATAGTCGGAGCTGAGAATTTACTAACAAAGGATATCCGGAGTTTGTAGCCACGGAATCAGAGCGCACCTTCAACGCTATCCACTGTTTTAGTATATACTAATTTAATCTAACGTATGATTTAAAACTGTAGCTAGAGTTTTCATGTTTAATTGCAGTATTAGGTTATCTATTGAGAAACGGATCGCGTTACACTTTAAAATTGCCGCCAATTGTCAAATTCAAAAGATAAGTATTTTGGCGATAACAGTCTCGGTAATTTTTGGGACAAGGGATAACTGCCCCCGGAATTTTAGGGATAAGGGATAACTAAACCCTCCCAAAAACATGAGGGTCTCGACAAAACAGTTCATATCCAAGAAACCAGGATTTTTTGTGTGTTTTTGTTTTTTGTTTTGTTTCTTTATTAATGCTAGAATCAACATTGATCCGAAACATTGAGCGTCGAAAGCGCAAGCCTTGCTCCTCGGCACATTTTTTAGATTTTTTAACTCCCAAAAGTCCCCTTTCCTGGGTTTCTGAGTCATTGTGAAAAATCTGACCGATTTCTGTAAAACAATGGAAACCGGTATGGAACGGCGCCTGACTGAGTAAAGAAAAAGGAAAATTGTTAAAATTCCCCGATTCAAACTTGTTTGTTCCCACAGAAATGTAGATTTCGTTTATTCAACCAATATCTGTGACATCTCAGTGAATTAACGAATCATTAACCAATCGGGGAAAACACTTGATAGGGCCGTAGCTAGTAACAAGCCAACCAAGGCACTTGCCTCAGTCATTTATTTCGCTCTTGTTGTTTATAGTCATCATAAACACTCTTAATAATACCTAGGAAGAGAACTCAAACGTGGACCAATTGCCTCAGTCATAAATTTTTCATGGACATTGCCACAGTCATAAAACAGGTGGGAAAAAAGACAGTGAAAGGGGCTTCCGTGTTTTCTTTTTGTACTTTATATTTGGCTTTTGTTTAGGCCATAGCTTGCAAACCAGGTATTTTGAAAATGCGGGTGGAGGGTAAGGAGTGACTGATACTCAGGTTAGTTCAGTTCTCAGTTCTTTATTTTCCTAACAAGTATTGTTTACAAATTGAGCATGCCCTCAGGTAGCTGATGTTAATCTAGCTGGGTCATGTCTTAACTAAAGGGGGTAGGTAAAAAAGTTTACAGAAAGCAGGAAGTTACATGAACTGGTATATAAATTAATAAATTAAGTTTGTGAGTTAATTAGTACCATATTAGGAGAAAGCGCTATTAGATATCTTATTTTTACAAAAAACAGCAAATCTAAGTCTACAATGATATAATTAGAACTTTCCTTAATATTCTGAAAACACAATAAAAGTTTAAGAAAACTTGACCGTTACAGCCAGTTAGGCTGTAAAGCGACTTCACTGGTGAAGTTCAGCTTCCATGTTTTCCTCTCTTTTGCTTAAACCTCTACAGTAATATACACAAAGATGCGTTCGTTATATTCTGATCAAAACTCAGTACATTTACGTTATTTTGCAATATCTTATAACTAGGCTTTCGCAACCCACTTGGGATGCCTGTGGTTGAAAACCACTTAGCAAATCATCAATTACTATTAATTATTAAAAGTAATTAAAAAGAACAGTAGAAAAACGTTTCTTTGCTTCTTCAGAGAAATGAACACAGGCCTTGCAGAAATTTCCTGACACATTCGCTCAATGTTGGTCTGCCGGCATAGATTCCTCCATTAATGTGGTCTTATTCCTGCAACACCAAAACGACAAACAAACAAGAAAATTAAAAAGGTTGATGTATATTGGCCTGGCCAGTATGTAACAGGTTTCTTGTTAACGCATTTTGTTTTGTACTTTATAAAATAAACTGAATTTTTTGTTGAATTCCGGCATCCGTTACCACACCTTGAAGTGTTGTCGGTTCACTCATTACTTTTTCATATTTTGTCTAGATTCATCATAACAAACATTACTGAATAAAATGGCAAAGGGTCCAAAACGTATGCGAAAAACTCAGCTTGACTGGAAGCCCAGTTTTGTTTGTTAACACTGCTTTCTAATAGAGCGAAGCTCTTAAAAGAAATGCCTCAAATATCTTAGTACTAGGCACAAGTTAAGAAAAGTGAACAATGTGGTTAGATGACAAGAATAAGTGTCAAATCTTAACTCAAAAACGTACGAGTGTTTTGACCAGTGACAGATCTACGGAAGGGGCCTGGGGGCCGCCTCCCGTAGATCCGTCACTGGTCAAAACACTCGTACTCTTTTGGGGGCCCAATTATTTTGGGTAAAAAAAACAAAAACAAAAAAAGAACATAGCGAAGAAAAGCCGACACAGTAAGCAAAACAAAACCTCCTTACTCCCCTCCCCCCCCTCCTAGCTCGAGGTCTCGATCCGTCACTGATGAAATATACTAGTGATATGAAGCTTCTGTTTATTGAGAACACGGCACAGTAAGATTCCATTTTGAGTTTGTTATTTGCAACGAAATACAAGATCGTATTAAGTTTGATGTAAGTCACACAAGTAACCCACGTAGTTAGAAGCGTGAATTGTTTTTATTTTTCGATTACTTACCTTTTTTGGAAAAGCGAATGACACGTTATCCCCAATCAACATAAACGGTGCCCACTCGTGGACCGTGCAAAAGCCGTTGTTTCTCATCCACTTCATGGCCTCATGAAGAGATTCACTGGCACTTACTCCACGAACAAGATGCTGGTAAAAGTGACTAATCAACTGCTCTGTTGCCTTGTCATCCAAAGCCCACAGTGACACCAACACTGAGCGGGCACCGGAGGCTAAGAACGCACGAGCAATTCCAACAACTCCCTCGGCTCTAATTTGTCCACGGCCACTGTGACAACAGCTTAGTACCACCAGTTTAGCTCGTACTTGGACTTCTGAAATGTCAGACATTTTTAAGAGGTAGTCGTCTTCTTGTGGGATCTCAGTAGTCGAGTCAGCAGCTGCAAGAGCAATTTCTCCTCTTTCAGCATTACCATGTGCCGCAATATGTATCAGACTCGCTGAATTTATCCTCTCAAGTACTGCTTGCTTCGTTGCGTGCTGTCCTAACAAAGGCTCAACGCCTAGAAGTTTCCCAATCATCTCTGCTTCCTTTCTTGCACCAGGCAATGGTTCGAATTTCTTATTGACATTTTTCCTATAAATTACCACACCAACATCAGGATCACCCACTACCAGAGCACCAGTCTGACTGTGATAGTCTGCAGGACTGTCCTGAATGAGCTTCAGAGTCGTCAAAGAAGGAACCACGCGAATTCTGAAAGTCTCCGATAAGTGCTTCCCACTTTCATCAAGTAAAGCTGGGAATGGAACGCGGTACAAGCTGCGATCAGGAGCAATGATGACTTCAGGCTCGTCAAGTAAGTCGGACACAGGATTGATGAGCATTTCGTAGAACAAAGTTAGACTCAGTTTGGGATCATCCGTATTCTTTTCTCCCCGAAAAGTTTCAAGACTCTCTTCATGACAAGATTCCAGTTTCAGCTCAATCTCACTGAAAGATCGATCTTCGCAAACCTCTTCCGATAGAATTCCAAAGCTGCGGAAGCTTTGAGCCATGATATCAAAAAATTCATCCAAATTTCTAGCAGCCTTCGCTAATCTAGTGCGAAGAGTCTTTTCCTCGACTTTAATATATCGGAAATGAATGGCTCCACTTTTCTTGAGAACCCACAAGAACACTCCCCCAATATCATAAGAAATGAACAGACATGTGCAGTTGGTTTTGTTCTGCATGACATTTTCATTGCAGATCCATGATTTTGGTTTAGCTGAGATGTGTTTTTCAGCAGAGTACTGAGTTGCCATCAGGTCTGCTAGGGCTCTAGCCCGTCCCAGCTCCACAACATGAAGGGCATCCTTAGTGTTTCCAAAGGAACAAAACAATCTACTGAGCACTTGGTAGGGAGAAATGAGTTTGTCTGCCAATGATATCTTAATGTGATCCATTTCTGCATTAACACCTCGCAAATCTTCGCATTTCTTGACACATTCAGACAGGCACGAAAACGCTTCCTGGAACTTTTCTTGGGAAAGCGTGGTGAATGTCAGCCACAAATGGCACTGAAGCTCAATTTCGGCGTCTCTGCTATTTTTAAATAATGAAAGTGCTTTCTTCAAATATTCTTCAGCCGTGACATATTCATCAAGTGCTTGGAGCACACGTCCCAGGAGAAAGTAATTTATTGCTTCCTGTTTTCTGTAACCAATTTGAAGTGTGATCGCAAGAGATTTCTCGTAATGTTCTTTAGCCTTGACTTTATCGCCAAGAGATTCAAACAGAGAGCCTAGATGTCCATAAACAATTGCTTCTCCTGCTTTGCTTCCAATTTCATTAAAGATTGCGAGTGCCTTATCACAATATTCTTTACTCTTTCTGTATTTTCTTTGAGATAGAGACAATAGCCCTAAGCTTTCGTAAACTCTTGCTTCTCCTTGTCTGTCACCGATTTCCATTGTGATCGTCTCTGCTTTTTTAAGATACTCTTCAGCTTTCACATACTCACCAAGAGTATGAAACAATTGTCCCATGTGGCAATAATTTCTTGTTTTTTCTGCTCTATCACCAATTTCCATTGTGATCGCAAGTGCTTTCTCAAGATATTCCTTAGCTTTGCCATATTGACCAAGTAATTGAAACACTTTTCCGAGGTTTCCATAACAAGACGCTTCTAATTTTCTATCATCAGTTTCCATAGCGATCGCAAGTGCTTTCTCCAGAAATTCTCTAGCTTTGATACTTTCACCGAGAGAATTAAACACACTTCCTAGGTTTCCGTTTTCTGTTGCTTCTCCCACTTTGTCACCAATTTTCACTGTGATTGCAAGTGCTTTCTCATAATATTCTTTAGCTTTGACATATTGACCTATAGATTGAAACACAGTTCCCAGGCCTTCATAACTTGAAGCTTGCCCTCTTCTATCACCAATTTCCCTTCTGATCTCAAGTGCTTTCTCGTGATATTCTTTAGCATTGTCATATTGACCAAGAGATTGAAAAATAGTTCCAAGGTTTCCATAACTTGACGCTTCTCCTGCTCTGTCACCAATTTCCATTGTCATCGCAAGTGCTTTAATTAGATACTCTTTAGCTTGAACGTGTTCACCGAGAGATTGAAACACAGTGCCTAGGTGTACATAACATCTTGCTACTGTTTGTCTGTCATTCATTTCTAAACTGATAGCAAGGGCTTTCTCCAGAAATTGTTTAGCGTTAACATATCGACCAAGTGATTTAAACACAGCTCCATGGTTTGAACTTTACGGACTCTGAACTCACCTCCCAGTTTTGTCCGCGCGCAGTTTCGCGCGCTTAATCTCAGGTGATTATAATTAGCCAATCATGGCCCAGAATGTGCTCGCGCGTGCATTTAAACTTCGCTGTCGTAATTTTCCAGATTTTCATCTTTGTTGTATTTTCTTGCCGGGTTTGAGAATTTAGGTCAGCCTTGCTGCTGTTTTTGGAGATTTGAGTCTAGTTTCTTCACCGTTTTTAGGCATTATGATTCGCCGTTTGTTGTATGTTCCGGATTACGTGGTAAGTTCATTAAATAATTCGTAAATTTGGAGTCTGAACCGACCTGAGCCTACAACTCGCTGAATACAATTCCCAACAGAGGAAGCGCCGGAAAATCTTTCTTGAAGCCATGTTTTGTCATTCAAAGCTTCTGCACAAACTTTTCGTCATCATTTTACGTGATATCAGTGTCTTAGAAAATTTCCTTTTGTCTTTCAGTCAATCATAATCCAGAATTTATACGATGTGTAATTTGCACTGGTGTTACACTTTTTGCACCGGTGTTACACTTTTTGCACTGGTGTTACACTTGAACTGCACTGCTTTCAGCCAATCAGAATCGAGTAATTTTTTCATGTATATTATTAATTACGTAACTCATGCATAGTGTATGAGTGCAAAACAAAAGGTTTTGCACGGTCATGGACCTTCCAACCTAAATCTTGGCATCTTTGTTTACTCCTTTGATGTTTGCCTGGCTTCATAACCATTCCACTTTAATAACTACGCTCTAATGTGGCGGACTATAGATTTGAGGTCACGTGATCACACACGGGAATTTTGTTTCACTTTCTTTAACTCTTAAGCATTCTATTTAATCGCGTATTTAGCAAGACACTGCGTGGAGTTTGCCGTATGAACGTCTTCACAGTTTAGGGCTATGACAACAGCACCTAAGAACTTTATTTCGTGATTTCCACATTATTTTCCCGATCAAAATTAAATAACCTCTTTGTCCAAAATTCCAATAGAATTCCTTCATTTTCCAAGTGTCATCAACGTCATCGCGCGTCGATTTGCAAATATTGCTTTGGTGGCCTATGATCTCACCAGCAAATTTCAATTTCCAATTTCCCGAAGGAACGGATGACCTTAAGAATGACAGTGTCCCGATATTTTACTTTCCAAAGCAACAGTGTAAAATAAATTTCGCAGTGAGGTTCACTGGGCTATTCAAGAAATAGGAGGTGTCTTAAGTCTTCAACAATGCCGTGGTAAGTACAACTTGGCTTGTGTTTTGGTATCTTTTTGTTATTTCTTATGCTATGTCGTGTTGAGTGTCACTGAACATTTAAATAGGCCAATTTATTGTGCCGCTGAGATATACACATACAAATTAGTAGCTGTATATTTAAACAAGGTGAAATGCGGCCTTGAAGTCCAGAAACAAGCTGATGACAAAAGCTTATTCTCAAATGTGATTTAGAAAAACATCCTGCAAGGAAGCACGCGCTGCGAGCCTTACGCAACTCAATGCATATTGTTTTGCGCAAAGCAAACTTATTACGCCTATAAAAAGAATGTTTTCTGTTATTTTTAAGAATTATTGTTAAGCACACAATTTCTTAAATCGAGATTAACTAACTAGCATACAGTCCAGTTTTGAAGTGTTTACTTCTGTGTTTGTCCTGCATAAAATCGTTCTGGTGCAGTAGAACATTGTTGAGCAGTATACAAAGAAGTACGAGGCTCTTCGGAATCATAATTTCCGCACCTTTTCTTTGCGAAGGTTCAGCTATCGCTGAGACCATGACTTTACTTCAAAAAGACCATGCACATTTTTTAAGGGAATTGTATCAGGCGTGGATTTTTGAGGGACTGGTAACGGACAAAAAGCAAATACAGAGTGCGGAAAAACTCCCCTATTTTCGCAGGTCATTATGACATAGAAAACTGAAAACAAAAGAAATGAAAATTTCCTAATTGATTTCCTGTGCCGCCCTAATATACAATATGGACCGTTGAATTGGACAGCTTACGGATTAGTACCGCCAAGAGAGGATGAACTAGAGAATATCTTCCATACAGGTCTTATTCTTAAGATAATTCCTCTTAGCTTAAGATATATATGGTACCCAGTTCTCCCGGGAATAATGACAGCACGCGCGCATTGCGTGGATTCTTTTTTGGAAAATGAAAATGCGTGTAAAGGTGCTTTTTGCAGATGAGGAAAATGTGCGTCACAGGATTGTCTATTGCCAGACACTCCAGGGATTTGTAAAACCAGCAGTGATCTGCTGAAAATAAATTGAGAGATTATATGAGGAGTAAGACCTATATATGAAAGATTATTTTTCGTACCCCTCGTACTCTTTTTATTTGCGAAATTGCTCTTTCAAAACATTAAACAAAAGAAAACAGTTGGTTGTTACTTCTCGGTATTAGGCGGGCAATTTAATGTTTTCTTCAACAAATCAAAACCTTCTTGTTTGTACTTTCTTGCTTCCTAGAGCTCAAAACACTATTATAGCATTAAGTTAATAGTAAGAACGTGATCGCGCACCGATTTTGTCACAAATAACCACTAGGTACGAAAAAAAACGATCAAAAATGAGAATTCTGTTCAAAACACGATTTCTCATTCAATTGTACAACACAAGCTCCAGTTACTAATTATCTTATTCCATCTCTCAGTTAGTACGCGCGCTGTGATTTGTCAATTTAGAGGGCAATACTCTGGTGTACGGCCTGCTAAAATTGTGAATCTGTTTCTGTTGCCAAATTGTTTTGTAACTTTTTCCACAAGTGTTCTACAGGTTTTTAGCAAGTAAACGTTTAAAACTATCATTTATTTGTGAAATTTGAAGCCGTTCCGTGTGAATAGAAATCGTTCCAGAACCCGTCAGACACACACTGTAGAGATATAATAAATATCTTGCTACCCTCGTTTACTCGGTCCGTACTGTAAGTTACCGTAAGGCTTTTGACAAAAACAAAACATAATGCTGCTAAACTATCTATCTTTTTATTCGAAGATTTACAAAGAGAAGGCGTCATGAATAACATAGAAGAAATTATACAAGCCTTCTTCATTGGTTTATTGGCTGCTAGGTTTCTTCTCAAAACCGGTCGTGCTTTAAAAACCATCGAGTTATGCAAAGAGAGCCTGGTTTTGGTAAAGAGCATAGAACCAAGTATAGCAAAGAAAATTGGCCAAAACCTCCACAGAGCAATCTATCAAATAATGTTCCTGGGGTACCGTGAAATAAGTGATAACGCAAATGCAATAACATGCGGCAGAAAACTTCTCGACATTTGTCGCAAATTTGGTGATAAAGTCAAGGAAGGAAACTTGGCGTAGCACTGGCAGAAGTCTATTACACTCAAAGTATGTATTCCGAGGACAAAAGAACTCTATGAGAGAACAAACACTATCATGACAGAAATTGGTGACAGAGGAGGAGAAGCAACGTGCAATGCAAACCTTGGCAGCTGTGTTTAAATCACTTGGTCGATATGTCAACGCTAAAAAATGTCTGGAGAAAGCCCTTGCTATCAGTTTAGAAATGAATGACAGACAAACAGTAGCAAGATGTTATGTGACACCTAGGCACTGTGTTTGAATCTCTCGGTGAACACGTTCAAGCTAAAGAGTATCTCATCAAAGCGCTGGCGATGACAATGGAAATTGGTGACAGAGCAGGAGAAGCGTCAAGTTATGGAAACCTTGGAACTATGTTTCAATCTCTTGGTCAATATGACAATGCTAAAGAATATCACGAGAAAGCACTTGAGATCAGAAGGGAAATTGGTGAATAGAAGAAGGGCAAGCTTCAAGTGTATGAAGAGCCTGGGAACTGGTGTGTTCAATCTACTAGGTCAATATGTCAAAGCTAAAGAATATTACGAGAAAGCACTTGCAATCACTGTGAAAATTGGTGACAAAGAGGGAGAAGCTACAGCAAACAGAAACCTAGGAAGTCTGTTTGAATCTCTCGGTGAATGTATCAAAGCTAAAGAATATCTGGAGAAAGCACTTGCAATCACAATGAAAATTAATGATAGAGAAGGAGAAGCGTCATGTTATGGAGACCTCGGAAAATTGCTTCAATCTCTTGGTCAATATGCCAAAGCTAAAGAATATCTCGAGAAAGCACTTGTGATTACAATGGAAATGGGTGATAGAGCAGAAGAAGCAAGTAATTACCACAACATGGGAGATTTGTTTCATAATCTTGGTGAGTTTGCGAAAGCTAACGAGTATCTTAAAAAAGCAGAGACGATCACAAAAGAAATCGGTGACAGGCAAGGAGAAGCAAAAGTTTTCGCAAACCTAGGGGCATTGTCTGTAACTCTTAGAAATTACGAAGAGGGCAAAGAATATTATGATAACGCACTTGCAATCTTTAATGAAATTGGAAGCAAAGCAGGAGAAGCAACTGTTTATGGAGATCTGGGCTTTCTGTTCCAATCTCTCGGCGATAAAGTCGAGGCTAAAGAATATTACGAGAAATCTCTTGCGATCACACTTCAAATTGGTGACAGAAAACAAGAAGCAATAAATTATTTGCTCCTGGGTTGTTTGTTCCAAGCACTTGATGAATATGCCACGGCTGAAGAATATTTGGAGAAGGCCCTTTCTTTATTTAAAAATTTCAAACACGCCGAATTTGAGCTTCAGTGCTATTTGTCGCTGACATTCATCAAGCTTTTACAAGAAAAGTTCCAGGAAATGTTATTCTACCTGTCTGAAAGTGTCAGGAAATACGAAGATTTGCGAGGTGTTAATGCAGAAAGGGATCACATTAAGATATCATTGGCAGACAAACACGATTATCCCTACCAACTGCTCAGTTCTTTTTTTTGCGCCGTTGGAAACACTAAGGATGCCCTTCATGTTGTGGAGCTGGGACGGGCTAGAGCCCTAGCAGACTTGATGGCAACTCAGTACTCTGCTGAAGAGCACATATCAGCTGAACCGCAATCATGGACCTGCAATGAAAATGTCATGCGGAACGAAACCAACTGCACATGTCTCTACATTTCTTACGGTTTTCAAAAGTGTCTTTGTGGCTTCTCAAGAAAAGCGGAGCCATTCATTTCCGAAATTTTAGAGTGGAGAAAAAGACTCTTTACTCAAGATTAGCAAAGGAAGCTGAAAATTTAGACGAATGTTTTGCTGTCTTGGCTGAAAGTTTCCGCAGCTTTGGAATTTTACCGGATGAAGTTTGCGAAGATCGATCTTTCAATGAGTTGCAACTGGAATCTGGTCATGAAGAGGGTCTTGAAACTCTTCGGGTAGAAAAGGATACGGATAATCCAAAACTGAGTCTAACTTTGTTCCACGAAATGCTCATCAATCCTGTGTCTGACTTACTTGACGAGCCAGAGGTTATCATTGTTCCTGATCGCGGCTTGTACCGTGTTCCATTTCCAGCTTTACTTGATGAAAGTGGGAAGTATTTATCAGAGACTTTCAGGATCCGGGTTGTTCCTTCTTTGACGACTCTAAAGCTCATTCAGGACAGTCCTGCAGACTATCACAGTCAGACTGGTGCTCTGGTAGTGGGTGATCCTGATGTTGGTGTGGTAATATACAGGGGAAATGTCAATAAGAAATTCGTACCATTGCCTGGTGCAAGAAAGGAAGCAGAGATGATTGGACAACTTCTAGGCGTCAAGCCTTTGTTGGGACAGCACGCAACGAAGCAAGCGGTACTTGAGAGGATAAATTCAGCAAGTCTGATACATATTGCGGCACATGGTAATGCTGAAAGAGGAGAAATCGCTCTTACACCTGCTGGCTCGACTACAGAGACTCCACAAGAAGACGACTACCTCTTAAAAATGTCTGACATTTCAGAATTCCAAGTGCGAGCTAAACTGGTGGTACTAAGCTGTTGTCACAGTGGCCGTGGACAAATTA
>JAHPZR010008954.1:12500-17500 GCA_019787425.1 Platygyra sinensis | reverse complement strand
GTTTTGTCAAAATTCTGATAATTTAATAATTTGATTTAATTAACAGAATTTTGACAAAACGCGCGTGAAATTATTTCCTGATTTCACTCGTCACCATTTGATTACATATACTAATTTAATTCGCATGATCTTAGTTATATTTTCCTTGATAATGGAGTCATGACTACTCCGAAACGTTGGATTTTATCGTTCGTTTTTACAGTTTAATGTTTTAAGAAATCTCTTTTAATACGAAGTTACAAAATTAAGATAAAAACTATTTACAGTTAAAAATATAGATTATGAAAACAGCTTATATTACATTTTAATATACTGAAATAGCATCTTATGATCAATGATGTCAGTTACAAATATATCTCAATATTAAATAACTTGAAGTAAGTTCAATTCCGTTCAAGACATCATTGTCAACAAATAAACTGATTACGTAAAAGATTTGTTATTGCCATTTGCCAGAGTATTTAATCATTTATGACAACGTTTTTGTGACATTTATTTATGACAAATTTTTGTAACCGTTTTAATTTTTTTTTATCTTTCAGATGCCTTCTCGTGCGATGAGGCCCAAAGAAAAGCCAAGCAGATTTTACAAAATGGGGAATATCTGTTAACAAATGAAAGCTTGTCATTCAAAGTAAGCAAGATTAAGCGGTCATTTCTTTTTTGTAATGATATCACGATGCTGTGTGCTGTTTACTATTGTAGCAGTCTAAAGATCAGTTGAATTGTACCCCCCTTCCCTCCCCTCCTCCCAAACAACTCCACCACAAGCAACTGTTTTTGGATGGTTAAATAAATTTAACTTCCTTTCTTATTGCTAATTACTTTAGATAAAATGAGCCTAAACTGGTGAAAAGACCACCATTTTGACCAACAGAATTGTGGTTTCAATGAGACGTAAATAATTGGTGTTATTATTCATTCAAAATATTTCCCCGCATAATTCGCCATAACCAGCAGCTGTTCACCAAATATTGAACCAATGACGTCGAAAGTGCAACCCGCGGCGAATAATTGAACCGATGATGTCAAAATGACGTCAAAAGTGCAGCCCGCTGCAGATTATTGAGTCGTTGACCAAGAAAACCTGGGGACGAGGTTGTCTTATGTTAGATAAGCGAAAAACAAAGAGCCAAATGGCGAAACCCCTTTAAGAACAAGGAAATATTTTGAATGAATAATAAAGCAATTATTGCACTTGAATTCGGCTTTCGTACGATATGAAGGATTCTGCAGATCTCGGAGTATGTTATCAAACTCGGCCTTCGGCCTCTGTGGATAACACCCTCCTTGATCTGCAGAATTCTTCATATCCTACTTAGCCTCATTCAATAATTGCTAATTAAAACATTAAGGACTATATTGGTCAACTTTCCCTTTGTTGTCTAAACTGACAGAACGACAAATAAAATACTTCTGTCTGTCCCTGCTCCAGAAACGTGTTTCTGCTCTAGGTGGTCAGACTGTTCCTATGGTAACCTATTGTCTCGCGAAAATGAAAACAATGGACAGTTTTTTGATACCGTGTGTGTAGCATCAACTGGTAAAGAGTGGTTATAATTTCCATCAAAACCTTGAAAAGTGCTGGTAACTGTTGAAAATCACGTCTGTTTATTATCATGGGATTTCAATGTCATGGCTTTAAGTTGCAGGTTGAAAGCTAGTTTTCTCAAAACCTTTTGGCTTTGAGAAAAGATCTTTTAGAAGAATTTCTCCAATTGAGCTGAAATTTTCAGGATTTGTTGCTCTGAGTATAAGTTTTGTATTCTCCATCCAGTGCATTTTGACAACGTTTATTTTTGAAATGTTTGCTGAATTTTCTGTATAATCAGATTTAACTGGTCACAATATTCCATAAGTTTTTAACTTTTCAAAAACAGTAAGCTATAATTTGTCTTCACAAAATGTTGAAATTATTCGTTTTGATCAGTTTTTGTAGAAGTCATATTTTCTCAACTAAACCTGGCATTCCTCAGCAGGTGACAGACTTAATCAGCCGGTATCAGGCTGCAATACAGTTTCAGGGTACAAATATATTTTTTTCATCATTTTTGGATTTTAACGTTTCTAAACTCATATAGTTTGCCATGATTCGGAATTAAATCTTACCACAAGACAAGTCTAAAAAAATGGTGTGTTTTTATGTTAACCCCCGCCTTGAATGAATCATTTGCTCCTTCTACCTTAGGCGTACTGTCACATGGTAGATGACGGCAAAGGATGGACTTTGGTCGCCAGATTTTCAAATAATGACACTAGAAAATGGACGAATGGACGCTACTGGTATGACAGTAAAACTGCCCTGGGAACCACAACTAGTCCGTCGACGAACACTGACATGATGTCACTTGCATTTTGGTTGGTCAGCGGCAGAGAGTTTAAGATCACGCGCAGTGATGACCCCAGCCACACTCCTTTGCTTCAGACCACAGGTAACTGTTTGGCTGGACAAACATTCCGGTCAAAATCACAAGTTATGGTGACTTCAGAAATGGCACAGTTTGGGCCAGTAGTCAGTGCTTGGGAAACTGCACGGTTCAATATGCCGGTCAGTACAAGTCAACAGAAGGGTTTCAACTGACTGAGTGCAATGGAGACATCCAAAGCGCCAACAACATCGGCTTCTGGTGTGACTGGGATCATGGCGATGGATCAGTGATGATGATTGGTGGAGGAGGAAGTAGTTGTTCAGGTGCTGATCACGGGATTGGAATAACAGAATCAGATGGTGCTTCTTTCGTTCACAAAGGGCAAGGGGAAACTAAATATGATTTTGGTCATAATGCTACAACGAAAACCAAGCCATCTCGGGCATATGCATTAAATCTTTGGATCTACTAAGCACGACTGATCTTAAGCCCTATCTATAAGTTTCTTTAAGAAATCAAGTGGTGCTATTAGCAAGAAATAAACAAAAAGTAACTTGGTATAAAATAAACCAGAGCCATGCATGGCGTAGGATCTGGGAGAATTGTAAAGGAAATTTTAATGAAATTTCGTAAATAATTATTACCCATATTAGCTTAATTACGAGTCTAATTACAATGAGTCTTTTCATTTATTTCCTAAGAGGGAAGGGGAGGGGGGGGGGGGGGGCAACAGGGAGGTAAATCTCCCTTATCCCTACTTTCTGAGCCAATTTCTCCCTCCTCCCTAAACGGTTACGTTTCTTTTTCTCCCTCCTCCCTACTTTTTCCCCCTATTTAATTTCTCCCTCCTCCCAACATTTTTTGTTTTGAAAGCGTGACAGAAAATTGGCGTTACTTTCGATTCTCACTAGTTAGCTAATTAAATATGCGATTAAGGGAGGAAGAAGGCGTCGGTCGCGAAGGAATGTTTATTTGCTCAAAATTGAGGCAAAATCTTTCAGAGATGCAAGGCAGGACATTGTAAGGATACAGAGAGTAATTTGGGACCATTTGCTGGCTTTTAACTAGGGGTGAAATTTTCCAGAAGCAAGCTTTATTTTCGCTTCCGTTTCGAACACCGAATAATTCACCCGTTGTTTTAATATATGCTGTCTGTTCTGTTTTTTCTTTCATTCTTTTTTCTACCCCGCCGATGTCATTTTCTCGTCTAAATCACGTAAGGAAAGCTTGGAATTAATGTTCTCATTCAAGGTTTAGCTCTGAGGCAATAGTTCTGTGATTTTTTACCGAAACGTCGACTTGTGTTGTTGTGGACGACCGTGGCTACTTCGTTGAGTCAAGCAATGACGCGATCGAGGTGAAAAAAAAAAAATTAATTATTACATTCTGGTTTTCTTCCATTTCGCTGAAATCTTAACATGATATGGCTGAATTGTTAAGAAATAGATAGTACTTTTGCCGATGTGTGATAGCTATTAACCCTAAAGTGTTTATCCCTTCGAAGTCAGGGTTTGTGAAGAGATTTTTGTTCGGCCCGTTTTGTGTAATCAGAGATTTTATAAAAGGTCGTTTCATTGACGATACAAACGAATATAAATTTACATATGTTTCAAGCTCAAGTTCTAGTGAACAAAACACACTTTTCACGAGCGCTGGGTTTTAATATTTTTCCGGCGAAGGTTTGAGCCGGAGTAACAGAAGCTTGGATCAACGTACTTTGATCTTCCATGTGATAGAGGTCTACATCCGGTATCCAATGTGACAAACTGTTGTGACTGACACATTTTTCGCATTCTGATCGTTCTTAGTGATGGAACAAAATTTCAACTTCCGGTTTCAGTGCCCCTGTTATCATTCTCGACCCCAGAGCTCTTCTCTTTTGCGCATGACAGACGACGAGTCACGTGATAAAAGACGAGAGCTCTGGGGTCGAGAATGCCCTGTTATAAACGTGGCGCGCACGCGTAATACGAAATCCGCTGGTCACTGTCAAGTTTAGGGTTGCGGGCCTCTCTTGGGCGCGCAATTACCTGTTAAAAAATCAATACAGGATTTCTAATAGCTAATAACCTCGAGGCCGTGAAGTTATAATAAGTTGGGTGTCTTATGTAATTGGTATTTCTCATGTAGTCTTACCATGTTCTGTAAAAGCACTATACTGGAGCTTATCACGGTCTCTGTAACACGAAGCGACTAGGAGTATTTTGACTCTGCCCTGTAGGTATGGGATACTGGTCTATCGCAGGGTTACCCCCAGTATTAAATTTGCTGGTACCCATTTATACACATGGGTGGAGACAGCACTGTAAGAGTAGATTGTCTTGCCCACGAACACAACACAGTGTTCTGGCCTTGGTCGAACCCGGACTGCTCCATCCGGAGACGAACGAACTAACCATGAGTCCACCGAAGCGTACAGACATGTATTTCCTCACTCATAACAGAAGGCAAATGATTTATCAAATCCAATGTGTAGTCCTTCGACGTGTCGAAGAAAGCAAAATCTTGTCTCTTGACCATTTTTATGAACTTGAACTGAAAGAAGGCTCAAAATCGTTTGACGACTTCATGCACACAAAAGAAAGTTTAGAGGGTGGCAAATTCAAAGAGGGGTCAAGATCACGTTTCATT
>JAHPZR010008954.1:0-7500 GCA_019787425.1 Platygyra sinensis | reverse complement strand
AAAGGCACTCGTAATATGTCATGGACTGAATTTATGTTGATTGGTTCAAGGCAAAATTTAAATACTTTTAATTGAGCCCCGTCTTTTACTATTGACAGTAATTCTATAAAACAAGTAGAAGTTACGAAATCTCTTAGAGTATACCTGTATACAGCTGTTTCGGGAAAGGTTGTCCAAAAGAAGCATAAAAGCGTACGCGACAATGCCGAAAGGCATTATGGTAAACTGTCAGTTTGAGTCAACGAAAACGTGACAGCAATGCTATCGAAAACGTCAGCTAGCAATACATGCTCACGCTTTTTTACTGACGTTGAAATATAAGTGAGTTTCAAAATTCAGTCAAATGATCCAGACCATGAATTAGTAACAAAGGGTTAGGATTCACAGAGAAAGCATGATTCTGACGACTTTAACCTTACTTATTCTATGTCATGCTTTGCAGAGAAAGTCGGAGAAATGTACCAAAAATCATGGTGCACGTGCAGGGCCATCGCTAATGAACCCTTTGTTTTGGACGTGTTTTGGTAGTGTGATAGCGAGAGAGAGCTTCAACATGGATAAGCTTGTGCGTACTGCCACTTAATCTACGCTATATCCTAAGAACTCTTTCATCCAAATAGCTGGCTACCATAGGTCTTCACTGGACAGTCGTGGCATCTTCGATTCTGAGCGTTCACTACAGGTTGAATTTATTTTATTGAATATCTCCCATACTACCTTTCGGCATTGTCGCGAACGCTCTTACCCTTCTTTTGGACAACCTTTCCCGAAACAGCTGTATAGATGAGAACTTAACATCGCCGGAACGTACATATCGAACATATTTCCCAAAAAATTGAATCTTGCGTTGGCATCTTGAAGCGAGGCTGGTCCTTTGTTCCTTTTGAAACGCTCCTATGCATCCATAATTCTTTAGTTCAACCTCATTTCGATTACTATAGTGTCGTATGGGGAACTGCAATAAATCTCTTTCCATTAAACTACAAAAACTTCAGAATCGCGCTGCGCGTATTTTGACCTCTTCTTTAAATAAAGCCAATGCGGATGTTAGACTTCGCTGGCAAAATCTTAATCTTCAATGAGAATTAAAACTAGCCACTATGGTCTATGAATCTCTCAATGGTCTCACCCCTGATTATCTGAAGTCAACTTTTATTGATCGGACTACAATATCTACTTATTCACAACGTTTGGATAGAAGGGACCACGCAACGAATAATTAAACTGCTCGGCTTGTTAATGCTGGATCTCTTGATAAAGAAATGCTCATACCAGACGTCACTCTAAAGGCCGAGACACACGATGCGACAAATCGCGGCGACACGTCGCTGCGACAAGTCGCCTCGTGTGCACTGCTGCTGCGACAAGACACTTGTTCTGGGCACGCACTAGCGAATTTGGAAGAGGGGAAATGTGAACTAGTTTCCAAATTTAACATGGCGGACCAGCGAATACAGCGAAGGGAAAATAATTGACGCTCCCTCATTGGTTGATTTTAATTTTGTCGCAGCGACTTGTCGCAGAAGCGTACACACGATGCGACAAGGCTGCTTGCGCTTATTTTGTCCCTGCGATATGTCGCACGAATTCAAACCAGTTTGAATTCGTGCGACAGATCGCAGCGACAAAATTCTGTCGCAGCGACAATGATTTTCACATGTCACACGAGGCGATTTGTTGCAGCAACCTGTCGCGGCGACGTGTCGCAACGATTTGTCGCATCGTGTGTCTCGGCCTTAAGTGTTATAAAACCAAATTGATTGCAAGGCTGGTACTACGGCAGAAGGGCAAAATATTTCAACTAGCAGAGCTAGTCTTCTTCAGGGCCAGTACTTAGATCCGTTATTTTTCTTGTATTAAGTACTGGCCTTGAAGAAGACTAGCTCTGCTAGTTGAAATATTGAAATGTTGTCCTTCTGCCGTAGTACCAGCCTTCAGCAATCAATTTGGTTTTATGTAGTTATTCCCTGAGGGGTTGTGAGGGCAAACCAGCTGCTCCACTGCCCGGACCAAATTTCTAAAATCAGTTCCAGCTATAGTGGTGAGGTGTTGCGGAACAGCTTACCGACCAATCTGCGGCAGGCACAAAATCTTGATAGTTTTAAATATGGCTGCAGGGGTTTCCTTTTGATAATGAATAGGTTAATTAATCACACGGCGTTCATGGAAAGCCGACATTTTCTTATTGTTATTAATTTTATTGTTATTAGATTTAGTAGTAGATTAGTATTTTAACAATGTAGTTTATGCAATTTTAGCATTTACTTCAAGTCCTGATGATTTACTCGTGCATAAATCTCAGTGATTTCGCAAAAATGTGCCCCCCTGGGTTTTCGCTTGGATTCGGGCGCTGGGGGCAAAGTCGTGGGTTTGCTCCATCAAGGCTGGCCCGGGTTTATAGCCTAGCCAATATGGCTTATCTCAGTGCTGGTAGCTCGCTGGGGTCCAACTGTCAAAAGCAGGGGGCAGGAGAGGGTGTCTTGTGCTGACACATTCATTTAGTTAGACTTGAGGATTTAAGTGCCAGTTAATTTTGTTATTAACCGTTATTGCTCAGTTCTTGAAGCTTGTTTGAATTTTATGTGTTGTGTGTTGACATGGCACCCTGCTGGAGAAGTCCATGTCACGTGCATGCGTGAGACCATTCTCTCAATTAGGAGGGGTGGTCAGATCACTTCTGGCCACTGAGACTGTCTTCAAGTCAACTGCGGGCATGTTTTTGCGAATATGGTCAGAAATGAAGTTAAATAATGATAATAAATAAATGGAATTCTAACTAAAATTAAGGGAAATAACAGTTTCCAATTATTTTTCTGTCTATTACTAAACTTCCGCGCTTTAACAAAATCGCACGCACTGAGTTGTCTTGAGAAATATGTAGTTGTTGGCACGCACGCACTTATTATTTCAATAATTTCAAGTTTTCAAAGTCGAAATACCATTAATTAACTCGTTTTAGTCTTTTCAGGGATTTACAGTAATTGCCATCGCATCAGAACGTTTCTTAAAAATATCGAGAAAACGAAGCTTGAAGGAGAGTCGCCGTTTGGTAGACGACAGACAGCCACCGCACTCTAATTAAACAAGAGTGTTTCTGTAGAGGAACTACTGGCTGATAGTTGCCCCGCGGAAATTTGGTGTTCTTAAAACAAATATTCGCCCGAGAACGAAGCTTCGAGGGCATCAATGAACCACAAAAATTTGGCCGTATTAACGGGGTGGCCGTCTGAAAAGGGTTTTTACAAATGAAAATGAATGACTGTGCTTTATTTCGAAGTTTCCATAATGTGAAAAGTGATCAAACCTCCACTTGATTTACTTTACCATCGCTGTACATTGATCTTGAAGCGTTTTCTTCTTTATCGGAACCAGGTAGATATTTGCGTTTTAAAACAACAATTATTATGTACATGACGACTGCACGTTACGTTATCACGTTTCACACAACATTAACAAAATTCAAGAATCACATTTACTTTTAGCTACTTTAAACGATGTGTTTTTTTTTCAATGAATTCACCGATCTCATAATAATTTTTGCTCTGTTCACGTGTCACGCATGAGCCCTTTGCCAGCCTCATAATAGCCGTGCGCTTTGCTAAACGACAAACTCAGCTCATGGAATCGGCTATTGTGTATCGCTACATGAGGAGATTACATGTCTTCCAACGTGACAGGTTTGTTTCATTCAACTTTGAATATAATTCCGCATGTTTACCTACCTACGATTCCAGCTTATTAATTAATTAATTAATTAATTAATAATAATGTAAACAATGTTGAAACTCTGTCGTTTATGGTTATCTAACCTTTCCAACTACGAGTCATCTGTTTTAATAAAGTGCGAACTTTTTTCCAACAATTTGCCATCCAGCTTATAACAAAACTGCTTATATTTGAAGTCGAATTGCACAAACATCCTGTGCTTTCACTGTCGGTCTGTGCGCAGGTGGCCCAAGCTAGAGCTCTGAAGGAAATCATTTTGTCTGTGATCTTGCGTAATGGCAAAACTATAAGACTTTGTGTGGGAATATTTATGATCGTGATGTTTGCTCACTTTTTCGGCTTACTTGAAGTTATTTTGGTGATTTTAGTGAGCTCCCTAGGTTTAGTATTTATTTCGCTTAAAACGCTTCAAATCAGCAAAAAAAAAAACGCGAACAGACAACGTAACTCTCCAACCGACAACTTACTGGCAGCCTCATCTCCAACAGAATCAACCAATCATGTCTTCTTATTACACTACAAAACGGTGGATGTCATAGGAACGTCACGACACCTCAAATGTGAAGTTTTAGGGCAACTTCCCTTTCCAAGACGACTTACCAAGCAATGGGTCGAAACAGGGTTCTTCTAGCTTTTCTCCTGTTTCAAGGAATAGTAAATGTTTCTTATCTCGCGGCCGCAGAAGACGATACATCATCTCGTTCGGCATACTTCACGACGAACGAGAATCAGCGGCTTGATGGCCACGTGATTGAGCAGTTTGAGTCACCTGATTCAATATCGTGCAGTTATTCTTGCCTGAGAAATCCCTGGTGTACTTCCACAAACTTCAAGATGTCAGATTCGAGAATACCGGCAAAGGAACGTGCGAACTGAACAAGCACGGAGTCCTCGATGAAAACACTGAGTTCCATGAACAAGAAGGAGTAATATTTTCTTTGATCTTGAAGGTAAGGTAAAGATAAAGTCTGCATTCGAGCCAAGTGGCCCATCAGGCCGGAGCTTATCCGGGTTTCTAAAAGTAAGACATTGTTATGTTTATGACCAGTGGTATTAAGAAAGTTTGCACTTTTTTCTCTGTTTAAGAATATACCTTTTTAAACTTATCAATAATTCATCAAGTTTAAACAAAGAAAATCGTGACCGTGATGATGTTTGGACATCTGATCTAAGGCCCCGTCGACACGTATCCGGATATTTTTTAATCTGCAACTTTTTCTTTCCGGATACGGCTTCCGTCCACAAGCATCCGGCGAATTCGACAGCGAATCCGGATATTTTTAAATACGCTTTCCGGAGTGGAAAAAAAAAATCATCAACGAATCCAATAACGTGTGGGCAGGTGAATCCTGTTATAATATAAGGGGCAAAATTACTGAATTGTGATTGGTCAAGACAGAGGGCATTTTTCCTTAATTTTTGTAATTGCCCTGGGCAAAATTACTTGAAAATGATTGGCTGAAAATCGCTTAGCAACCGCTGCCAAGTAGAGAAATTTCTGTTTGTTTTGTAACAATGGCGTCCCGTTTTGGGATAGTTGATGAGGAGATTATAGACGAACTAAAAGAACTAAGCGAAAACGAAAACACGAAAAAGAGCACAGAACAATGGAAAAACGTTTTCGTGAAGTGGGCGACTGAAAGAGGAAAGGAGAAAAATTTAGAAGCATACCAATGTGTAGACCTTGATAAAACATTGTCGCAGTTTTATGCAGAGGTTCGCAAAGAAAGCGGCGAAGACTACGAGCCCGATTCACTCAGAGTCATGCAAGCAACCTTGGAGCGACACGTAAAGTCAAAATTGTACCCGAAATCTATTATCTAAGATAGAGAGTTCCTCGGTTCAAGAAAAGTCCTGGAGGGGAAAGCGCGAAAGGTAAGAGAAGAAGGGAGAGGAAAACGTCCGAATCGATCCAAAAGCTTAACAAACGAAGAAGAAGAAACCCTTTGGAAAAGTGGTCAGCTTGGCAGTGGAAATCCCCGAGCACTTCTCAACACGATGTGGTGGTTGCTGACACAATACTTTGGCTTGAGGGGGCGACAAGAGCATCACAACATGAAAGTTGAAGATTTTTGTCTGCAGCGGGACGACGATGGAATTGAATACCTTACTTTCGCTAAAGGTCCTACAAAAACGAGGCAAGGAGGGCTAAGGGTCAAACCCCGTCTGGTTACACCGAAGATGTTTACCACAGGCAATGAGGAAAGATGCTCTGTAATGTTGCTCAAGGTCTACCTGGAGAAACGGCCCGAGGAGATGAAAACCACAGCCCCGTTTTACCTCTGTGATCGATAAACCGGTTTCAAACGTATGGTTCAAGAAAACGCCAATGGGGAAAAACGCAATCGATAGCATTATGAAAAAAATAAAGCTAAACTCACCTCTGATTGATTTATGTCCAGAGAAGAGGATTACTAACCATAGTGCCCGAAAGACTGTCGTAAAGAAGTTGAAAAATTCCGGAATACCAAAATGCGAGATCAAGAATATCAGGGGACACACTTCTGCGCAGGGTCTCGAAGATTACGATTCTGGTGATGAGCGAGAGCAGCAAATGATTTGAAATATCATCGACAACAGGGGTCCTGCTACGTCAAGAGGAGTATTGAGTCAACTTTATCCTGCAAGGTCCTCTGCATTCCCATCCTCAGCTCCTGGCCTTGTGTACAACTTCAACAATTGCAGCGTCACGCTGAACATTGCCGGTGATAATTCAGCCCGGAAAAGCTCAAGCATTAGCGAGGTCGGCAATTCCGGAGAAAATCATCATCCAGGATTCTGAGTCCAAATAACTTTGAAACATTTTGCCCATTAAAAATTGTCAAAGGGCTGAACTTTCTGTCACTTCGATCATAAAGAATATTTGCCGGAGTCTTGCCGTAGTCGAGGAAATACGCTTACCACTTTCAGCTCCCGATTTAGCTGGTTTGTGCGTGTTAACCGCCAACCGCCAATTCCTTTAAGTCCATTTTAGCGGAGGCAAATAATATTCATCCAGTGTTTTGGATCTCCAGAAACATTTCAGCACTTTAAGCATTTTTTTGCTTTAAGGATTTGGTCACAAATCTTGTCAGTGTATTTTTTTAGAGTTTTGCGGCTCTTGCCGTAGTTGTACCAAAATAAAGCCTCATTCAGCTCATTTGAGCGTTTTCATGATTGATTGAAGTTTACCGGGAACATTTTGATGGCTTCCTCAGAAATTACACAATAACCCGAGATCAGTAAGGAAACATTTTGCCCCTTATATTATCAACAAGTAAGCGCATGATTCCTCGTAATATTAAGGATTGTGTTTTCGGAAGTTGCAGAAATTGCCCTCGTCGTTGCGCGACTCGGGCAATTTCAGCAACTTCCGAAAACACGCGTGATATTATTACTTAATTTTACTCGGCCCCATGCGATTACCTATACATATTTTGGAATCCGATGACGTGGCAAATTCTTGTCCAGTCTCTTACCGAACAACAAGCCAACATGGCGGCACAACAAGTTTTGAAGGTTTTGTCACCATTGGCGTGTCCACCTTTTTCAGCTTTCTTCTTTTACAAGCTGCAAGGGTCATTTATGTTTCTGGATCAACTGCAGTTTTCAAGTTTAACTAATTCATCAATTTTAAACAAAGAGAAAGAAATCCGTGGCTGTTTCTGAATTTCTGGCTCAAGTTTATTTAGCATAGATTTTTTATCATATTGTCTTTACATTTTCTCCTCTTAAACGCCATTACCTCTTCAGTTCAAAAAATATCAAACAGTCGAGTCAGTGTTTTTATCACGA
>JAHPZR010008953.1:0-18284 GCA_019787425.1 Platygyra sinensis | reverse complement strand
GTACCTGTAAACCCTGTTTGATTGATGACCACAGTACAAATGTCAAGAAAATTTGCTAGTAACGTCAAGGTACAGTGGAACTTAAAAACTTTGATATAATAAAGGGCCAACCCAAGGGACTGGCAAAGTATGTATGTTTGCCATAACAAGGTTTTGTTGTATCAAGGTTGTTTCCAGCCTGTATAGTTTACTGTTACTGAGGCCATGAAGATTGATTTTATACTGAGGTCTTTGTTATATAGAGGTTAGTTAAATCAAGGTTCCAATGTACTAACCACATTCCTTCCAAAGGTGAATTAATAAATTCTATAATTGAAAATGAGTTCATTACTCATTAAGGAATTTGACAGTCCGGTTAAGAGCTGAAAATTCAAAACAATATTGAATTTGTTCTCAAATTTTGGTTGGATTAATGCACAAAAAGTTTGCACCATATCTAGCAAAAAATAAAGTGCTTCTAGAGCTTGGATACATTTGTCAGTGCAACATGAAACATCTTCTGTAACCTTGAACATTGTTGCTTGAATCGTTTTTATCGTTTTTGAGCCTGCAAGCACTGACCCTCACATCCTTTCATACTTTGTTTGCACTGTAAACTTTATTATGCAACACAATTCTTTCTTTTCTTAGAGGCTTATTGTCCTTGCATGCTGTTGTAGAAACACAGGTGCTTACAGTGTAGTTTACCGAATGTGATACAAACCTTTTGTTATTCAAATTAAGTCAACACTTAGTGTGATCTCAGGTTTTGGTTTCAATTTTCAGCTCTTTGTTTTGAGGTTAACCTGTACCTTGCAGGGTATCATGCAACCACCCCATTTAACATGCCTAATTAAAGGCATTAAAGCTGGCTAGCAATCTACATGTATACCAAGTATTTTGAAATAAAATGAATTGTCAATATTTCAAGGGCTTCTCTATGTACATGTAAGCATCTAAATCACTTTTTGAAAGCTAAGTCAAAGGGAGTCTGCCTCTAATTTTGGACAGTACAGCTGTACCTAGGTTACCATTTATGTGTGCAATTTTTTACTCCGAAACATCATTTTTTGTCTGAGTGATTGTTATACTATCACTTCATGCCAATTCTTTAATCTTGTTTTAAAAATGTTCAGTAACTTTTTACTGTGATTGAATATGGCAACATGCAGACAATTTTTGTAGCATTTCGTGTCCAGAAGCTGAGGAACAAATGAAACTAACAAGAAAAATTGTTTGCTTTGACTTGCACAAATCATGTAGCTTTCAAAATGTGATAATAATGATAATAATAACAACAACAACAATTATACATGTAGTGATGATGATAATATCAATAGTAATAATAATAATGACTTGGATACTTGCACTAAACATCTAGAAAAATTGTTAAATATGCAAAATGGCAATTCATTAATTCATTCTGAGTACTTTTTCATAACATAGCAGTATCTATATGTGTAAAGTTGCATGCAAAATGTTTCAGAAGTGTCTTTTTAGACTTGGCTTTTCAATACTTCATTCCAGACATAACTAATCGATGATCAATGACATCAATTGGGAATCAATTTATAGGAATCGATGAGTAATCATTTGAATAGTCATTGATTATTGGCGATGATCCATGAGTAATCCATGAGTAATCGAGGCCCAAAATTTTGTGGCCTATCGATTACTCATCGATGACATCAGCAGGTCCCTGTTTCATACATTCTATTTTTTCATTCTTTTCTTTCTCTTGGGCTTTCTTCAATTTCTTTTGTTGCATCTCCAGTCTCTGCCGGTGGCCGTCAAGAGCAGCCACGAGATGATAGCGATGAGTAATGGATGAAATCAATGACTAATCAATGCAATCAATGATTAATCAATGTAATCGATGACTAATCGATGACCAAAATTTTGTGGCGATTGATTAGTCATCGATTACTCATTGATCATCAGCAGTAATCAATGAGTAATCAACTGATTACCTATCGATTACCTATTTATTACTCATTGATTTCATTGATGTCATTGATGTCATCGATTAGTTATGTCTGGTTCATTATGCCTTTTCTTAACACACCAGTTAAGAAAAGGCATAATTAAGTATTGAGAAACCAGGTCTTAAAAGACACTTTTGTAATATTTTGCATGCAACTTTATATACAATGTATCTAGATGCTGCTATGTTATGAAAACGCACTCAGAATGAATTAATGAATTGCCATTTTGTATATTTAACATCAGTATTTGCTTCAATAATTGGAATCCTCTTAATGTTACCATATACATTGTACCTTTAGAGGTATCTCACACAAAAGGGATGTAGTGTGTCCAGTTTAATCTGATGACACTGTATGTAAACCCCATATCAAGTTAAAACTTACATAGCTGGCTATAAAACTATACCAAGGACTTTCAAATAAAAGATTTTAAAACAAGACGACTTATATAACCCTGCTTCAAATCAATGTAACCTCTACCTCTGGAAGAAGTACCTTTGTAAACTTGAGTTAACCTCTCTGAACAAACAGAATGAACTGGTAACCTCAAGTAGACATGCAAGCAAACTGTTGTTCCTGACAAATGCTAAATTTTAACTTTTAGAGCTCCTCTTGTCACACAAAAGTAAGAGCATTTATCTATAGTTTCCAACTTTCCTTGATTTTGTAAAATCATTAACACAATTTATTGTAGCTACATGTATCATATTTCCAATGATTATACATGTGTATTTCAAACCATTGTCACAACGTAAATTTGCATTTGGCAATTTTTACTGATAAGTGCTGCACACAAGTTGTGTACAGTACATGTACCTCGAAATTAAAAAGCAATAAAATGTCAAGTCCAATCTACAGTACAGTTGCTTGGTTTGTCATCTGTTAAAACCACCTGCTGGTTTTATTGAGCACTCTGAAAAAAGATCTGCAAAGTCACCTTGTTTACAGTATATACATGAATATAAAATATACGTATTGAAAAAAAAACAAAGAGAATGACTAGTGAAATGCCATAATTTGTTTGCCAATATAATTTTTCAATAGCTGTTGCAAAAATTAATCTTAGTAAAGTCCCCATGGCCCCCTAAATAGTCATGAATACATACATGTGTGTTGTAAACCAGGATTCTGCTTCACAGTTCTTTTTTTTTTTTTTTCTTTTTTTTTTCTTTTTTTTTTCAAGTTAGTATGCCAGGGTCTTACATGAAGCACTACCAATTATACTTTATCCTATGAATAAAATACAATTCACGTAAAGGTTAGTTTATGGGTAAATCTATATTGGAAACATGAAATCAAGCTTGCAATACTAAAGAAAATACCTTAGTTTGTAAACTTGAGGTAACCTCTCTGAACAAACAGAATGAACTGGTAACCTCAAGTAGACATGCAAACAAACTATTGTTCAGGCCTGACAAATGCTAAATTTTAACTTTTAGAGCTCCTCTTGTCACACAAAAGTAACAGCATTTATCTATAATTTCCAGCTTTCCTTGGTTTTGTAAAAGCATTCACACAATTTATTGTAGCTACATGTATCATATTTCCAATGATATACATGTGTATTTCAAACCAATGTAATAATGTAAATTTGCATTTGGCAACTTTTACTGATAAGTGCTGCACACAAGTTGTGTATCTCGAAACTAAAAAGCAATAAAATGTCAAGTCCAATCTACAGTACAGTTGCTTGGTTCGTCATCTGTTATAACCACCTGCTAGTTTACTATTGAGCACTCTGAAAAAAGATCTGCAAAGTCTCCTTGTTTACAGTATATACATGAATATAAAATACTGACATATTGAAAAAAAAGATATACAAAGAGAATGACTAGTGAAATGCCAAAATTTGTTTGCCAATATATTTTTCAATAGCTGTTACAAAAATTAATCTTAGTAAAGTCCCCATGGCCCCCTAAATAGTCATGAGTACATACATGTGTGTTTTAAACCAGGATTCTGCTTCACAGTTTGTTCTTTTTTTTTCAAGTTAGTATGCCAGGGTCTTACATGAAGCACTACCAATTTTACTTTATCCTATGAATAAAACACAGTTCACATAAAGGTTAGTTTATGTGTAAATCTATATTAGAAACATCAAATCAAGCTTGCAGTACTAAGGAAAACATCATAATAAATCAATCAGTAAATGTTACATTGTAGTTTGACTTAACAGATTCACCACCATTCCCATTGCTGTCTTTTGAAATCATGGTTACATTAACTTTCATCAGTCAAACAGATATTAAATCAAACTGTTGTGGGACAAAGACTGTTTATGCCTGAATGGAAGGCACTGAATGTCAGAAAATGTGGTTTAGGACCAAAACCCTAAATTTGTTATGGCTATGACATCTGTATATGCATCAGTAGTAGATACAGCTGTAATCTCACAGAATAATATCTGTAACTAGCAAAAAGGCCGTTCAACAATGAATAGCTTCTGGTTTTTAACGAAACATTTATAATTAGAGGCAATTCCATAATTACAAATAAACTTTACCCTGGAAATAAAAGCTTAACTTACTTCTACGTACAAGACACACGGGAAGTCAGGGAAGACAACAATGGCTTACCTGTTGTTGTTGATCAGTGTGATAATTCTTACCGCGGTATGTATCGATGTTTTCACGGGATGTATGCCACCAAAAACTGCTTGAGATCGTACACAGAGAAGGAGTGAGGAGGAGTGAATTTTATCCGCTAAAGTAGAGTTTTTAAACAGTGAAAAAGGACAAAGAGATCGATACAAGCTCCTGGGTACACGAAATTTACACCTTTCAAAAAGGACGCCAGAAAATGGCGCGACAACCGACAGAACCTGGTATCTAATTTGGGAAGCCGCTGATCGGTGCTTGTTGAAGGTGGTAAGTACTGTACATCATGTATCCCTTATTATAGTGTATTTAGAACTTATATGTATTTTCCTGTATTTCCCTATTATATTGTATTTCCCCTGTATTCTCTTGTATTCCCCTCCCTGTATTCTCCTTTATTCTCTTGTATTCCCCTGCAATTCCACTGTAAACCCTTCTATACCCTTGTAATCCCCTGAGAACCCTTGTAGACACTTGTAATCCCCTGTAAACCCTTTGATACCTTGTAATCCCTGTAAACCCTGTATACCCTTGTACTCCACTCTACACCCTTGTATACCCTTGTAATTCCCTGTAAACCATTGTATACCCATGTAATCCGCTGTAAACCCATGTAATTCCTTTCATCCCCTGTAAACCCTTGTATACCCTTGTAATCCCCTGTAAACCCTTGTATACCCTTGTAATCCCCTGTTATACCCTTGTAATCCCCTGTTATTCCCTGTATATCCCTGTATTCCCTTATATACCCTCGTATACCTACAGCCTGTATGCAATCCCCTGTAAACCCTTGTACTCCCGTGTAAACCCCTGTATACCCTTGTACTCACCTGTAAACCCTTGTATACCCTTGTACTCCCCTGTAAAGCCTTGTATACCCTTGTAATCCCCTGTAAACCCCTGTATATTCTTGTACTCCCCGGTAAACGCTTGTACACCCTTGCACTCCCCTGTAAAGCCTTGTATACCCTATTAATCCCCTGTAAACCCCTCTTTATTTTGTACTCCCCTTTAAACCCTTGTATACCCTTGTAATCCCCTGTAAACCCCTGTATACCCTTGTAATGCCCTGGAAACCCCTAAATACCTTTGTACTCCACTGTAAACCCTTGCATACCCTTGTAATCCCCTGTAAACCCTTGTATACCCTTGTAATCACCCTCTAAACCATTGTATACCCTTGTAATACCCTCCAAACCCTTGATACCCTTTGTAATCCTCTGTTAACCCCTGTATACCCTTGTACTCCCTGTAAACCCTTTGATACCCTTGTATTTCCTGTGAACCCCTGTATGCCCTTGTACTCTTCTGTAAACCCTTGTATTCCCTTGTATACTTATGCAATTCAATGTAAACCCTTGTATACCCTTGTAATGCCATGTAAACCCTTTTATTCCCTTGTAATCCCATGACAACCCATGTATTTCCGTGTATACCCTTGTAATTCCCTGTAATCCTCTGTTTACCCAACCAGCAAATATATTTTAGCTGTAGTCAATTTCAGACCGACATTAAACAATTTACGCCTCCTTTGGCAGGCTTCGAAGGCAAATTTTCACTTTCCATCCTAACTTGGCCATTCTTCTTTTTTTCCGAAATTGCATTTTTTATGAGTAATTGGTCATAAGATTTCGTGTCGTCCAATTCGGTCTATAAACGTACTCATGATAAACAAATCGGACTACCGCTTCGCGGTGGTCAAACTTTTTTTATCACTCGTATAATTACAACCGAATTGGACTCCACTCGGTCATATTACCATTACTTATCATTTTCCATTCTGGGTTGGATCGCTCTTAATTAATTCTGTCTATTTATAATCCCTGGTAACGGAGCAAATGCCCTTTCTGGACATAGCCAACCATGGGGACGGACGAGACGTGTTTGACATGGACAAGTTACATGTATATATTCATATAATTGGAGCGCTTACCCTTTGTCACCTTCTCCTCCCATCTCTAGTTATGTCTCAGGCTAAATTAGAATAGTGCCAAAAATAAAAAAGATCTCACAATTCCGGGATCTCAGACTTTTCTAGACTGAGAAACAACAGTATTGAATAAGAGAGTTTTGTTTTCCCATTTTTAAAATATTTTTTATTGTTCTTGTTTCCCGTACCGTGGTATTCTGTATCGGGAATGCAACGTTAAAGCACACACTCTTTAGTTTTCCTTTAATCGTACAATTTACACTGATTGTGGTTATTGTTTGGTAGGTACTTGTATAACAACCAGTTGAAAGACTTACCCGAGGGTATATTTCGCGAGAATACCAATCTTGAGAGGCTGTAAGTAGAACTCATCATCTAACTCTAAATTACTATACCCAAATTCTTAATGAGCCAATCAGAATCCGTTTCTACTCTTCCGATATCAAGAGATATCATGTCACCAACCTGATATGGCTACGATGTCATGCTCATATGTTTGGCCAATTTTGGGTATTGTAAAGACGTAATGACAGCTTTTTGGTACGCTTGGAAGACATGTCAGGCTCGTTTGATCTCGAATGATGGCTCGATCAAGTCAACAGGTATGCCGCTCCGCACAGTTTAAGGTAGAAAGTTGAATAAAAATTTACCATTGGAAAAAACCACCTGTGTATGGATAAACAGTTGAATTATCGAATGACCACAGAACAAGCAAAAGCCTGTAGTTCTTTAATCACTGCATTTGAGGATAAATTCATTTTTCTTTTTGTTATAGACTGCTAGATTGACGCGACAATCCAAACTTTATTTCCAAGCTGAATGCCAGCGACGTTTTTTTCCGTTCAAGTTAATTGTCTTGATAATACAAATGCCAATCTCGTTTTCAAAGCAGTCTCCTATCGTGTTCGCATTCAATCTGATGAATTTAAACTCTCTGCCGGGCTCCCCACAATTCTCTAATATGTTTTATATGAAAGGAAAAACTTGAAAATACTGTATCAAGTTAGAACAAGATAGAAACCAGTGACATCACAAGTTCTATAAGCGAACTGCAGTTTAGCGCCGCTAACGCCGTTTTGTTCCAAAAATTCAATTTCGGCTGCTTAAACTGCGATTTTCAGGGACCGGTGATTGTATATCACTTAAGAAGGAAAGGGAGTGGGTGAGGAGGATATTCGGCTAAAAACAGTAAGCTTTAGCCGATACCCTTTTAAATTTTATTTTATTCAAGATTTCCCCTTCATAGCTATTGATTAATTCCCTGATGCCCACTCAATGTCTTCGTAGACATATTTATCCTTCCACGTTTATATTTAGTGCAGGTAACGGGCATCTCAAAAACAATATTTTTAAATATGATGCTGCGCTAAAGATTAATAAAGCCACCATTGCGCAGTGTATTGGTCGGTGTCCTTCCGATAGCCGACCAGGGTTCTTAGCAGAAGTTTTCATATGCGTCAAATAAAGCATAACAGGCGGCATAGATTAAGGCGAGACTCGATTTGCCCAAAAGGGGCAAGCTAACCTGAAGGCAGCCGGGCGCATTCTCCCCTGGAAAATTTTGAAATTGTACGTTGCCAAACATGCGAGCTCATGCATTTTGGTGAGCAGTGTCACGGTAAATGAGTTGTTTATGACCATAAAATTAGATGTAGCAAGTAGCGCTGTTTAACCTCATTGTCTTTGAATACTATTTTCTTCTTGAAACGTCTCAGTCTTTAGTTAAGCCTTAATGTATTGCTAGATGTGTACAAATTTTAATGGCTGGAACAGGTGGCTGCATTTGATATTACAACGGGTGGAATTCCGCCGTTCTACTGAGAACCCTGTGACTGATGTCAGCTGACATTCCAACAGCCAACTACCCTTAAATGCAAAGTTAATTTTTAGCTAGAGTTCTAAATGGTCTTCGACCAAGTCTTTCAGGGCATGTTACATTTAGTCATCCCTAAATTTTGGACCCTTCTTCTATCACCCTAAAAATCCAATGATTCCATCCTAAAATCATCCCCTCTCAGACGAGAAATAATAAGCGGTCCCTTAATTAAGAGTGCCTACAAGGTAAAAAAATAATTTCTGCTTGTTTGATAGGCTTTTTAAGTATATAGGAATGGCGTTTTTTATTTTGAAAAATCTTTTTAGCGATATTTACGTTTTTGTATTATGCATATAAGGAAAGTGAAACACTAAATCGAGAAAATCTCCAGAATATTGCAGCAGTGTTTTGTTAACTTAGCAACAGAAATGTATATCACAATTCAAGAGAAACAGAATGACAGCTTCTGTGTTGTGAAAAACGAAATATTCCAGTTTGCAGACCTTTTGGTAAGACAGAGGGCCTTGATAGGAACACACATGGCTCCCATATTGTTTTAACTCTTTTCATTAGATTGTTGGGAAGCGATAATTCTTGTTTAAGACAACGTATGAGAATTAAATTTTTAAGAAAAATAGATCCAGCGGCATCATTATTATCACTGCGACGGCACGACAGATGCCAGATGGAGGTAAAACCCACTCACCAAAAGCGAAACTGCTTATATTCACCCTAGTTTGCTTTTGGTTAGCTTTGCTTGGTGGTTGGGGCAACTCTAACAATAATATTAAAAAAAGTCACGTTTTATAGTGAAATTTATTTCTTACACTACTGACTGATAAACACATAAAAAAATCGCGCGCACAATTCGTACAAAGTACACAAATAAACCAATAAGTAAGGGCAACGACCGTCAAAACACACCGTTCGTCCGATCAGAGACACGAGCGATGATACTTCCGATTGGAGGGCAACAGGCGCGGCTCTCTGTAGAAAACAAAATGGAGGAAGAAGTGCCAAGGTTTGTTCTCCTTGAAAAATGATACAGCACTTCATAGGAAAGCAAGAAAACGTAGGCACGAGAGCAAAGACCGACAGAGACGTAACTCTGCCAAAAACAACTTTTTTCAAAGGAAGGTAAAGCTCAGGAAAGTTAACAAATACCTCTTGCTTGACTCAATAAATTGCTAAGCGAGGTCGTATTCACTGTCAGAACTAAAGGTGAACATAACTACGAGGTACATCACTACGAGGGATGATTGCCAGTTTTAGCGTTAAAGAAAAATCGCAAGACGCGGCAATCCAAGCAAGAACAACTCAAAAACAACGTAAGGGGAACAAGCAAAAGGTGTATGTATCTTAGGCAGAATAGCAAATCAAGGTACTGTACAACAAAAACCTTGAAAATTCAAGTCCAGAAGCGCTTCTCAACTCTCTGGCTAAACAATAGCCTTTATTTCAATCTTCAATTAATTCAGTAACATCACAATCTTTGCTGGGGTGATGCAACTCTGATTAAAACAGCTGATGATGTAGAGTTTATAAAGTACAGCAAACGGCAAACGAAAACATAAACTGGCGCGAATGTCTCTGATATAAGGCCTTCTGCACTGAAATTGATCGCCACGGACAGTTGTGAGAAAGACCCAATTGTATTAGTAAAATCTATTTCCAGAGAAAAGACCTGAGAGCATGAAAGCAGAAAGCCTGTTTTATTTGGCAGTAAACCATATAAAGGCCTGAGAAGCACTTCGCGCAAATCGTGGTTCAAAGGTATCAAGGTCGGCGTAAACAAACTTGGCTGGCTGATGAAGAAAACTTTATTTGAGAAGGCTGAACTAGAAAATCCAAAATTGATAAAACACGTGCAACAACGTTGCAAACTCTCAGCGACCAAGGAATTTCCCCAACCCACATAGCACAACTCTATGGACACAAGAATTTTAAGAGCATCGAGAACTAGAGTTCGCTTTCGACAAAACAACAGCAATCTACGTCAAACGTGCTGGCCAACATATCCAGTGAAAAAGTTGTCAGCCTGCATGCAGTAGCAAGCAATCCACTACTTTTGGAATTAAGAACCCTGGCTCAGCTTCAACAAAGCCAGGCATGTTGGTGGCCCTAAAATTCCTAAAAATTCCTAAATATTTTCACCTGCCCTAAAAAACCCTACTTTTTCAGCTTTTTTTTCGATTTTCCCCTAAAAATCCCTACTTTTTTCCTTTCTATGATGATTGAGCATGACTGATGTCATTGAAAGTGCTTGGCATGGGTTCTACATTTGCCTTACCTGGTCAAACTGCAAGTTTCTTTGTGGTGTGGTTGTCCTGTGTGGAATTATGAAGCATGGGAGAATCCTTCAACTTCTATCTGTCTCAGGTGAGTAACTTTGTTTTATCCTGGTATTCAGTATAATTTTCCCAATGATAGAATTTGAGGGAGCAAAGTGTGCTCATCTTACTTGAACATATGTAAATGTTCAAGTTACAGATTTTTAGCACTTAACTATGACATTCTCTCTAAGAGTTTGAAAGTTCATGCTGCACGGCCTTAGAGTTGAGATTTTAGATGAAGAAAATGTTACATGTTTCTAACTCCTACAGAGAATGTACATGGTTGACTAGTTTTTCACTGGCTGTTGTTCTATCACCATACTTCTTCGTGTCCTGAGAGTTAGTACCATTGTACCTTGTATGAACTGATGTTGCTGTTGGTGAACATCTGTACTTACATGGAACAAATAAATTTTATACTTTAGGTGACTGTGGTGCCAGTGGCTTCAAATTTCAATGATGTTGGATCCATGCTAAGCATTTTCAAGATGGCGGAGTGCATGATCCCTTTCCTGTCTAAGTCATTAATGCTATAAACCAGTATTTCATTTGAGTAAGTACCTTTCTGTTTGGACAACAGTGGTAGAAAGGTAAGTTGAATTCTTCATTCTTTCCTAAATAAAAGCCCTAAAATAGCCCTACTTTTTAACCATTTATCCCTAAAAATCCCTACTTTTCAGGGAAAAAATCCCTAATTTCTCCCCTAAATATTGTCACAAGGTGGCCAACATGCCTGCAAAGCAGCTGCATCACAGACCAGCAGTCGGCAATGTTATTTAGTGGAGCTGTTATCCAGGGTAGACAGTTCTCAGTTACAATTAAGACAGTTAATTAGTTACAAAAGTAACACCACCAAAAAACCGGCTGTGGAAAAGACTCCGCGTCTTGTTTAGCACAACTGATAAAGATTAACGAAGTACCCATCTTATGCAAACTATTTTATAAGAACTAAGGTATCTTGTTTGTTTGTTTTTTTTTTTAAGGAGATTTTCACATTGGTTATTTTTGAACCGAGGTTGCCATATTTCCTTTTAATTGTAGGCATTTGCAAATTCGCGATGTCATTTATAAATCAATTTTTAGAAGTATTAATTATGTTTGTCTCTCTTTTAAAAGTAAAGCCTTCCGTCGGCAAATAAGTGTATAAAAAAATAACAAAATAAGAAATATATAGCTGGTAACATAGACTGAATGGAACACCACGTTGAGGATTTGGCGCCGTTTCTTGCTGTTACCCGTAAATAGCTTCCAACCTTTGAAATATTTCGGTCATGAAAAAATCTCAGTATGTATGAAATAAAAACATCACACCGTGGAGAGTGCTTAAAGCAATGTTTGAAAAACAAGCAGGGGTGTTTTATGGGGTTAACAAAAAAAAAAAAAAAAAAAAAAAAAAACGAGGAGCAGCCGAATGGTTTTATACCCGATAAAACACGTGCGGCGATTTTTTTTGAACGTCTTCAAAAACATTCTTGTAAAAGCGTGCGTCAATAGAGAATTACACATTTGTGAACGTTGGAAACTAACATACGAGAAAAACATTAGGCATTAAATTGGTATGCAAGAAAATCAAATCTCACATGTGTTTTGAACTAACCGAAGAAGACGTGGTGTCCTGTCCAGAGTCAAATCGGAAAGTAAAATCCGAGGAAGACGGAATTTAATCCACAACGGTACACAAATCAATACGTGCAGGAACCTATGTTTTGTTTTGTTTTGTTTGTTTTTTTTTTTCTGGGATCGCAAGATGGTAGGAAAGACAATCAAAGTGCTATGAGCCACTCAACTTGGAAAATGATCGTTTCTAAACAGTGACAATTTTGATGCCACCGACTTGAGGTTTTAATCCGGAGGTTAAGTTAAAGTTAAGTTCGCTGGCATTCTTAAGAAATAGTGCAAAACGCAGCGGTAAGAGAGTACACGAGGAGATGTAACACTGTTGAAAACATTCACATTCAAAAAATTATCGGTCCGTGAGACCAAGTTATCTTCGAGGAGAGACCAAGGCAATTATAAGGAAAGTGCCCTTTGTCCGATCACGAAAGCAAATAATAGTTCTCATTTTCATATTCCTCTATTTTTTTTGTTCCCAGCCATGTAGTATCAGAGCTAGATTTTTTTCCCTTTTTGATACCTTTTCTCATCTTAGAAATGTAAAAAAATTGAGTTCAGCGTAGAGTCACTAACATGTTTCGTCGGCTCAACAAAGTTAAGCCCTATACGGCATGTTAGTACTTGGATGGGTGACCAAATACAAATTCCTTGTGTTGTAATAACTTTTTTCGCTTTTTCCCTTTCCTTTTGCAATGCGATATTAAAAACTGAAGAACTGCCATCCTTGTGTAATGTCGTTTCTTTTATTTATCAACTTCTTGTACCTCATTTCGCCATGGCCGTATTTATTTGTATTTATTTACATTATCGTATAAATAAACAGCGAGACATGTTCGAATTCTCCTCAATTCTCCATACAGCTCGTTAATGTTGTGGCTTTGACTGTCCTCTTTTTCTTTTTCGGTAATCGAGTATGGTTAAACCTGTATGAGCCGGCACTTTCCAGGGAAAAATCAGCTATTTTCTTAAAAGAGACTTCTATAAATACAGGTAGCTTTTTTTATATACAAACGTTGGTGCGAGAATTTATTCAGTGCATAGCAATTCTGCGATAAGATATTGCGTACTTAGATCAGGATTCAAAGAATACGTTACTTGACACGGTGCAACCAACCGCTAAACAGCTTTAAACGGCAAATGTTAAAACCCCGAGTTGGGGGGGGGGGGGGGTGGTTGGGGGCTCGTATATGCAAAGGAATAAAGCGAGTAAGTTTCTAAAGAAACTGTGGTGCTGCGTCAGTGGGAGTCTTCTTTCAGATAATTAAGTTTTATCAACTGGGTTGATAATGTGAATTAGCCACAGTAAAGAGATTCGGAAGCTGACGTTTCGAGTGTTAGCTTTTCGTCGGAGCGAATCAAGGAATTGTGGGTTGTGTGTTTTTTTATATACAGAAATATGGAGCCACGCTATTGGTTGGTGCCTGACAACGTGAAAAGCAACGGAATAAATTAGTTGAATAAAAAGCGTTCGTTGGCCGTGAGGAATAAGAGTGCTGATTTAAAAAATAAATTTTTGTTCTAGAGTTTTGCAGCTTTCTGTGCTTCCTTGATGTGGGGAGAGGCCTGCAAAGGTTGAGAAATACTCGTCGTCTTGGGTACAAATCAAGCATTTTGGTCTAACTTAGGGTGTTGACGTCGAAACATCACCATATTTAGCTGCCAAAGTATCGTTTAGGGCGCACTCGAAGAAATCAATAATCAAAAGAAACGCTCTCTTAATATTTAAGGACGTTCACGCCCATTGCTACTGCGCATCTCTAGTGCGCACGCTATTCATTGGTCACGCGCGTGCCACGTCATTTTCAAGCGCGCGCACCGAGTCGAAAACTCAGCAAAATATAGAGCTGGTGGCCTTTGCGTTACGTTTGTGTGCGAATATTTTTGTTGGATGCTCGGTAACCCCCACTTTTTTTCGGCAGATCACTTCCTTTTCTGATTCTTCCATTATACTAAAAAACAAAACAAATCTGTACGTGGGAAGTTTTAATTATTTGTCATATACTATTCAAATAGGGTCGAATTGGTACATGGATACAGGTGTGCGTAACTCAGAAGTTGTATTTTTTAAGGCTAATTCTAGCTGATTTAATGACATATGTAGCAAACATTTATCAAATAGGCCTATATATGCTGTTTTAATTAAACACTCATAACTTAGATATGATTCTTCAACTTAAATTTATGCCTATAGTAATGAAGCCCGGCCAGAGTCGCCTTGAATGACTGGAAATCCTAGGAATGCTATGGTCTGAGCTGCGCCTTATCTTCAAAACGAGTTCGGTGACCCCCGATCTTTTTTACGTTTTTAATCTAATCTTATCACTTTCTACCTGCAGTCAAAGTTTTAAAAAAATATGTGCGGGGGAAGTTTTTGGGCGCGAACGTCCTTAATTTCTGTTTTTAGGCTTGATTTCTACTGATTTCTTGATTACGCCAGTCGGGTCTACAAGCGCGCACGGGATAATCTCCTTAACAATAGCTAGTAATCGAACAAATTCCCTTTTAAGTTGTATCTGTTAGGGGTATAATAAATCTCAGGCAACGTAGACCTAAATTCAAATTTTCCGACAAACATTCTTATGGGAGCTCAACCCGGGTTTCCAAATGTCTAAAGGGAAGTGAAGAAGTGAAGGAGTAAAAGAGTGAAGAAGTGAAGAAGCGAAGAAGCGAAGAAGCGAAGAAGCGAAGGGGCGAATGAGTGAAAATCCGGAGTACAGGGTCCCGGGATACGGGGTCCAGGCGTGTGGAAAACATGGAGTCTGGTGAAAAAAATACGGGGTCTGTAAAAAAAACAAAAAAAAAAACACACACACAACACACACACACACACACACACAAGAACAACAACAACAAAAAAACCGGGGCTTTAGTGGAAAACACGGGGTCGAAGTGAAAAACACAGAGGAGCCATTAGTTCGCCCAACAATGAATTTTCTTCATTAAACATTTCGTGAGAAAGAAAACCATTCAAATGCCAACGTGCGGTGCAGTGGTTTTCTTTTGCATGGGGTGTCTATTTTAATTTTTGCAGTAACTTGCGTGGAATTTTTCCTTTGAAAAAGAAATAATGAAAGAATAAAGTTTGTTTTGAATATCTTTAAACATGAAAAGCTTTTCTATACAAATTATCACTTTTGACTGCAGACTTGAACGTTCACGCGACGGGATCGCTGATTATCTATCGCCAGCTAAAGGAAGTAATGAACATTTAGCTGATCTTCCCTTTAAATGTTTTTTAATGAAGTATCCCCTCATAGCTACTAATAAATGCCGTGATCCCCCACTCCCGATCTCCTCGTATACATATTCACCTTTCGACGTATATATTTAGTGCTTTTAACATCGGTAATATGACAGTAATATTACTAACTATGATGCTGACTCGCGGATTAATAAAGTCGCCATGGTGCAGCCTCCTGATCCGTGTCTTCTCGGTATCTGATCAGGGTTCTTAGCAGACGTTTTCACAGGCGTCAAAAAAAGCATAACATGGGGCATAAATTAAAGTGAGGCTCAATTCGCCCGAAGGGGCAATCAAAAGCAAAAGAAAACCATTGCACGGCACGCTAGCATTTGAATGGTTTTCTTTCTCACAAAATGTTTAATTCACTTTCATGATCTAAAAACGCGTTTCATGCCAAATGGTTTTTATTGCAATTTGAAATAACAAAATTTTGACTTCTCATGTTGATGAGGAAACTTCATTGTTGGGCGAAATAATGTTCCCGCGTGTTTTTCACTTTGTCTCCTTGTTTTCCATTGACACCCCGTGTTTTCCACCAGATCGCGTAAGCACAAGCACAAGCTTTCCAACGACCCTAACAATCGTTACATTCGAAAGGAAGGATTAAACCACCTACCAATTTCAACTTTCTAATTGTTTCTAGATTCTTTAAGTGACATCGCTCTTTAGGTTGTCTAGGGTTGCAGAGTTACCCTACCTGTAATATTTGGATTGGAAATCCGGGCTATCGTTTGGTTTCCTCTCCAGCTGAGGTTAACCCACTTGCTGAGGTAACCCTCTCTCCATGCAAACAGATTCGAATTACGGCTCATGAAAAGTTTATCGTCTAAATCGCAATATGCGCCTCACGCGCACTGAGTACTAGCCTCGCTTACGGCTCTCGGATTACTAGCGTAACTTCCTTAGAATGGGCACGTTCAGCAGTAATAAATGCATTTCGTCGAAAAAATTCACAACGATTGACTCGGAAATGCTCCAATTTATATCTCTTGATTTTATTGAATACTAAATATTTTACTTTTTACCTGAAATTCTTAACTTGCTTTATGTCGCAAACTACGTTTGTATCAGAGCTTGATTAAAACAAGATTGGATTTGTCAGTGAAGTTTTGAGCAGTAAGCTTTGGTGCACGTTTGGATCTCTTTCTTCAATGAGTGATCGCGGGGTCTAGAATCCGTAGCATTTTCACCTTATAATTTCCAGGAAAATCCGATTCTGCCTCTACCTCAGGACAGTCGAAATAATAATTAACAACTATTCACCAAAGTGGAGGTGGCTAGCGGTGGATATTTACCGAGCCGCGAAGCGGTGAGATAAATATCCAACGCTAGCCACTGACATTGAGGTGATTAGTTGTTCTGGTATTTTATGTTTTAGTATATACTAAACCAGTTAGATGATATACACCACAAAAAAATTAATTTGGATGATTTCTTCACTTGTCACGGATGCAAACGGGGACGCTATTTTTTCCCCTAGTTCCTCGGCGGTAAATAGCACAGGATCTTCGGAGTTTGAGAAGCTAATCAGAACGCGCGTTTAACGCTATCTACTGTTTTAGTATATACCAAGGGTCTCTTGGTGAGTGACGTCCAACTTATTACGGCAAATACGCGGCTAATATCAGCGTGAACTTTTTCCATCCACTTCTTGATGTGCGATTGATAACATCAGCAATCACTTAACTGTTGCTATTTTGGTTCACGTGGACCTCTTTAGTAACACAGACTGATTCGTCTTCGTTCATAAGCATCTCGTAAAATCGATAGCTGTGCTTTTTAAGACAAGTTCCAGCATTGTCATCTGTGTGAAGGAATAGTGAATAGTGGCAGTTTTCTTCACTCTCAGCAGCTTCTGTTTTACAGTTTAACGATCTCTTTGAGACCAAGGGCCCGTTTCTTAAAAGTCGGGAAAAGTTTTCGCACCCGTAAAACCATAGCAAAATCTTGAAGCATATTATTGCATAGTTATCATTCACGAATTCTTTATTTGAACAGAGGTTCTCTTAATACAAGAAATTTCAGACGTGTACCCGTCTCCGTTTTAAAACGCAGATGAACTAAAAGTGGCTTAAGTTTACCGTCCGTAAAAAATCCTGGACTTTCGAGAAACGGGCCCCAGAGGCCCATTTGATCGAAAGCCCCCGAAACTCTTCGGACCCCTAAAGCAATATTTAATGCGGAAGTACATGGAGGTGTCAAGATAGTTGCATTGTGTGACGTTCAGTAAGATAAGTAATTTGCGTTATGTGATCTTTTTTTCGTGATTTCAACGTAGACGATAGAATCAATTAATCAATCCATATATCATCGTTGTCTAGGATTTAAGGTGTGTCGCACGTCAGCGATAAAAGAAAACCCACAAGGAGTATTACTCCCTACTTCTATCAATAGAATCGGGACGTGATCAGTGAATACCGTAACTAAGGGGAAATGAACCGTGAAGTTTGCGAAGAACAGCCTGGTGTTTTTCGCATTCGCAACAGAGGATACGAACATTTCCCAACGTTAATAAAAGTTGTTTTTCGGAAGATATTAAACAATTATTGGATGAGGTTGAGCATGATATCATGAATTATCAAAACCGAGGTCTGTGTTATCTGCCGAAGCTGAAGGCTGAGGCAGATAACACAGACAGGAGGTTTTGATAATTCATGATATCATGCGGAAACCGAATTCAATAATTGTTTTATTATACATTTTTCACATAATTCATCCTCAGAAAAAGAAGCGAAGCGTTCAGCCATTTTGTTTCTGAGGAGAACACTCCAAGGGGCTTAGTAACC
>JAHPZR010008952.1:0-40000 GCA_019787425.1 Platygyra sinensis | reverse complement strand
TGAGCAAAGACTCATAACTTTTCTGATTTAGCTCCTATGTTACTGCACCTTTAGAGGTTCAGTAATGTCACGCAGAACGTAATAAAATATCAGGTAATCTAGTTTACTATAATGCACGTATACATTAAGGTCGGCACACACGATGGGACTAGTCCCTGCAACAAGTCGCAGCGACTAGTCGCATCGTGTGAACTGGCAACTAGTCCCTGCGACTAGTCGCAGGGACCAGTCGCATCGTGTGAACTGCTTCAAAATCTAGTCGTAGGGACAAACTTTAGTCCGTGGGACTAGTCGCAGGGACCAAATTTTGGTCCCTGCGACTAGATTTTGTGGCAAAAATGGCCAGTTCACACGATGCGACTAGTCCCTGCGACTTGTTGCAGGGACTAGTCCCATCGTATGTGCCGACCTTTACAGTGTTTGGTGAACATGAATAGAGTATAACAACGAGGCTTTGCTAGTCTCAAAGAGATGAAAAGGATAAATCTCATAGAGAAAAATGTAAATTACATTCAGTCCATGAACAACCTTCTGTAAAGATTAAAAGAAATGTCAATCGACTTTTCGATACATCAAGCATTATTCTCAAGATTGAGGTCGTTAATGTCGTGTCGTTAATGTCGACTGACATTACATTCAATATTCCTTGTCAAATGTTGACAAGCAACTCCTTATCCGATCTCTTTAACCTGCTGTAAGTACTGAAGAAATATTTCAAAACAACTCTTGAGCATTGCTCTGACTAACAAAATGAATTGGTCAGTCACATCTTCTTTCTGAACATCAATGCAAACATCTGTAACAACTCAATTTAAATCATGGAATAAAATTTGTTTGGACTCTATGATAATTTATCTTTAATAAGAAATAAATCAGGGAAGAAACCTCTGTTGGAAATGATTTAGGACCACTTATCATTAATAAGTCACAATTTTTTTTCCAGCATGCGTATTTAGTTTTCATAACAATAACGTTTGACTTGCGATGAGTGCTGACTGGGAGGAAGCCTCTTGCAAAAAGGAGAACCTCACTACAGTATTAAATACGTACAAGTCTGCCTACCTACAAAACACTGCCATGGAATGTAATGGGGAATGAAGGAAGTTTTGGCAAGGTGTGGACTTCTCGCATCAAGAGAGACAGCTCCTAACTCCAAAGCCCTATGAGATATTTCGAAGTCTTGACAAATGATTGTTTACTTAGACTGCGTTCCTTTGGGGTGATCTAGATCAGGATCAGTGATCCAAGATCTGTCTGGATCATGCTGCATCAAAGGAACCGGCGAATCCACTCTGGCCATGGATTCACCGGTTCTTTTGATGCACCATAATCCAGACAGATCTTGGATCACTGATCCTGATCCAGATCACCCCAAAGGAACGCACCCTTAGATAAATGTCTAATCTTGATGCAATTTTCAATTTTTCACGTTAAAAAAACTGCAACACCTGCATGCCCAAAAATACGAACTTGGCAAAATATCAGTCTGGCAATTTTGACACCACAGTATAACTTTCCCATGGCAGTTTTCAAAATGTGGGACTCCGCCGTCCATGCTTCTTGCCATTCCGATACGATTCCAGCGTCACCGCATGTGCGACGGAAACAATAACTATCTAGAAATCTGAACCAAGCAGCGGATAGCCAACTAAATTTGTGGCTCAATACATTTGTATACATATATACCATAGCCTTTTTGTCATCAACTTTCAAACAGAACATCTTGACACATTATAAGGTTTTCTATGACTAGTCTTTGACACTTCATGTCATTCAGGATATCTATAGAATCAGATTCTGGCGCTCTCATAAGAGTTGGTCCAAAGACAATCGACAGATTTTCCTCATTCATCATGTTATCCTTTTTCCTTTTGGCCACTCTGTTAGTAACAAAGAGAGACGAAAAATAAAATTATTTGGTATAAAACATATTAAATAGAAAACTTTTATTTTCTCTTAGAAAGGTAATCAACATGTGACTGAGTGAAAAAACAAAACAAATAAGTAAGATTCAGCAAGGTTGTGAAGATGTTGTGGCTCCATGGTTAGTGTGCTTAAGAATGAGCGGTCCCAGGCCGAGCCTGGTTGGGGACATTGTGTTGTATTCTTGGGGAAGACGCTTTACTCTAACAGTGCCTCTCTCCGCCCTGGTGTACTAATGGATAGCAGTGAATTTAATGCTAGGGGTACACCTGCGATGGTCCAGCATCCCATCTAATGAGGAGTTGAAATATTCATAGTTACTTTATGCTTCAGAAACAGGGATAGGCTCCAACCGGATGGGCCTCTTGGCTCGAATGCAGACTTGGTTGAATGGGTTATATTGCATCATTTTTTAACGTAAGGCCACTTTGAGATGTATATGTAGAATCACATCTTGGACAGAAAGGATGGCAAGGTTTGAAAAAAATGACCCCTGGGAAGATGGTTTTCAAAACATCCTCAAGTCACAAAGAAGTTACAATATCTATAATCAAGTCTTTGACGAGGTGAATCATTTTATTTGACGAGGCGTTGAGCACTACTGTTAAGTACTTAAGGCGGGCACTTAGAAAAGGAAACAAATATTCTCCAGGAGAATTGAACAGAATCAAATACAAATTCACTTTGTGACAGTTTGAAGGCCCTCTGGATTACAAATCCAGTACCCCAACCACTAGCCCACACTGCCTCCGCATTCATAGCATGGAACATACCTGTATAAGTGTCCCAAGAGATACTTGAGTGTTTCATAATGTGAAGCAGGGAGGTCGTGCAGTGCAGATGATAGTGCTTGCACCTTTTCCATTCGGCCAGGCAACTCTAGATTTGAGATCATAGAATGCTTGATCAACATGGCAATCAAAAAAACACAGTACAGGTTTACCACAAAGATAAGATTTCAAGAAAAGGATTTTATCCAGCTCTTAGTTACTTGTAATACGTTTCCCTGCTTTTTAACATTCCAAATTGATCAGTCTACCCAAACTACAGTCAGAATTTCGTCCTCCATAGATCATGGAAAGCTCTGAAAAACTTCCTTAATTTTAAACTCTTGCGTTTCAAATGGATTTGGTGTACAATCTTTGCCATGAAAAAAAGATTAAGCAATATAAGACAACAAACGTCTAGTCCTATTTTTCCTTGCAACTTTCCAAGTATATGTGGAATGAAAGTTATCTGCCAGGGGTTTCATTAAGTTTTTGTGCAGGCGGTCAGTGGGGTTTTTCAGCTTGGCATTTTGAGTTTTTCTTATGAAAGAAAGTAAGAAGAGAAGGCGAAAACAGCCGGGCAAATTGGTGGCTAAGTCCCGTTCACAGCCGGACAATTTGCCCGGTACCTGGCCCTTAATGAACCACCTGATCTGCGTTATTGATATTTTAGCCAGTGAAAGACGAAACCGTTGATTACATGTACGTTAATTTTGGTATCGCTTGTGCTCTGAGTTCTGTAGTTCTCTCATAGAGCAGCAATATTAGGAGCCATAGATTTACCAACTCTACTGACCAATCAGACCGCGTGTAGTATCTCAGTTATGCTATAAAATGCGACCATCAACTTACTTGCTGCATCTATAAATTTGTTGTACAACTCAAAGGTGATAACAGGGATTGGAAGCATGCGGAAATACTGTTTCAGTGTTCCAGAAATGATGTTTATGTCCTCATATGCAGACAAGTTAACCGACTCTCCATCTAGAATAAGAAGAACAAGAAAGAGTAATTGACACAGCGACCACACTGCTTCAGTGATCATAAACTTGCCTGCTACAAGCTTCCCTCAGCAGTGGCGGATCTAGACCTTGAGTTGGCGGAGCAGGGTGGAGTGGGGTGGGGGGTTCATTTACCTACCCTGCTGGCTTTTCTTCTCTCAGTCATTTCTTCTTTATTTACCCAAAATAAGGGGCGCCCTCCCTTAGAGCCGCCACTGCTCAGTTGTAAAAGGTACTGCAAATAAACAGTAGCCAAACGATACCACAAATGACTCTTTGTAAGTCCCATTTTTGTACACCACTCATTATGACATATAGCTGTAGGTACATGTATCCTGAAAATTTTAAAGCCGTGAAAAATGGTACAAAAGTTTACAGAAAAGAAATCTCCAGAAAATCTGGAAACTAATGAATTTAATAAAAGTGAACAATTCAGCTAAAAATTCTTGGAGGAAAGTCTAATGGAACAGTAATTCATTGAAAGAAATTTCAGAAAATTTTTGTATACGTGTACTTTACAAGGCTGACTGCTTTTCCAGAAATTCCAGAACATGTTTCATTCGCAACTGGAAATGTCTGGAAATGCTAACTGGAATTTTGGTCGAATGGAAAGTGCCCAAAGATCAAACTAATATATAGATTTAGGTCACCCTAAAAGCGGAGCTCCTGTAGCCCGATTAGGCTAACCCAGGATAAGGTTGAATTGATTTTGATTTGAGTTTTGTAACTTTGCGGTGGGGTTTTGTTTGCCTTTCTATTTTGAGTTTAATAATCACAAAACCAATACACAATACAAAAACATTTGCAGAGAACAAACAGTTATAATGGGGTTTACTTTTAAACCTGGATTAGAGTTAACAGGCTTCCAAAAAACCTGGCTCTGTTTTCCACAAGTAAACCTGACATGAGCTTGCAATCCAATCGAAAACCAGCACTTGGTCAGCGGTCAACTTTAATAAAACACGTGACCACGATGAGTTATAAACTTGAGCCCGCGATATGTTCACGTAATACTGGTCAGTGGATAACTTAATTTGACAGGTGTCAATTGATCATAACATGATGTCATATATCAAAAAAAGAATACGGTAAACTGAGGCTATAGGCTGACAGAGACATTAGTATGGCCGCCATGTTGCGCGACTCCACCGCCACCGTCGTTGTCGTCGTGCGTACGCGCCCACGAGAACTACTGCTGGCCACGCCAACATGAGAAAATCAATTCATGGGTTTCCTTTATTTCCCTATATGGGTATGGGGCTCCGCTTGGTGGCCCTTCGGGCCGGAGCTCCACTATTATTATTATTATTTTAAAGGTTGAAATTATAAACTAAGTACTATTTGACTTAAATTTCAGTTATAGTCAGCACAGGTGTTTTACCTTTGTCAAAAGAATTTTTTAGTGCTTCAACATCATCAGCAAACCCTGATATTCTGTATATTCCCTCACTATCTAAACCTGTAAGGAACAAAAATGTAGATAAACAAACAGTCCACACTGGTTCCCCATTCCATTACAACATGTAAATGTGCTGATAAAGTTAAGTTCCATCACAGACCAGTAAATTAGCAAAAAAAACCTGAAAGTTATTTTTCTCAAAATAGATAAAACAATACAAACATCATAGCCTAAGGGATTTAAATTTCCCACAAGGAACTTCATGCATGTTTTGAAAAAATTCCCTGACAACTACTAAAGTAACATGAAATACTACTGATCTTTTATTTGATAAAGAGACCACCCGAAAATCAATAGAAATGAGAAGCTCTGATTACTTAAACAAAGGCACTAATTGTTTTATTTTTTTATTGCTGGTAGTTGGGGTGCTGCCCATTTAATGTCCCAGACATCTGACATCTTTTAATGAGATTATTGCACAGGTATTTTCTTGAAGAGTGATGTAAAATCTAACAACATCAACCTTCCCAACTGAAATATACAATATACTTGTCTCAATGAGCAACACATACATTTGTTAGAAGTTACCTCGCTTCTCGACCTCCCTGATACAAGCTTCAACAACAAAAAGGCCTCTTGGTGTTGTGGAGTTTGACAAGTGTCGTCAAGTCAACACCAAACACTGTAATGCATAAATTTAATAAACACATGTAAGACCAACACAATCTTTATGGGATGGTTTCCTATTTTGTATCTATAGTTTCTCTAATAAGTACTTTGTGACTGACCCAATGGGAAACAGTGAGTGTTATTTCCTGGAGACCTCAATGTTGCTCAGTGTGAAGCCTTTGCCTCAGGAAATATTGAGATATTATAGCTGTTTTCCCATGGGGCCGGTTCCAACCAAAAAATGGGGCGTACAGTGAAAAAATTCTTAGCTTGACAACAGCTGTTGTTATCACAAGGAGTAAGTGAGTTTTGTTCACCCTAAGGAGATAGTGGCGAGTTTTGAACCAAGGCACCTGATATGTTGTCTTCCACTTTAAAAACCTATCTGATTCGGGAGGTATAACAATGTTGTTTGAAAAAGTGAAAAAAAAATGTTCTTTTATTATATAAACATCAGTGTTTTATTAGGATTTCTGCCACTGAGAAAATCCATATATTTTCACATGTAAAATTATGATAATTTCACATGTAAAAATATCATTTACACGTGAAGAGATAACCGTCGTTATGGTTACTAGATATGTTGCTGTATGATCAAAACATCATCGGTGCCTCCTCGGAAATCTTCGGAAATCTTCGGAAAATCTCCGGAAAATGTTCGGAAACGTTCGCCTTACCTTCGGAACAATTTTAGAAAATCTTCGGAAAGTGGTTGGAAATCTTCGGAAATTCGTCAAAAACGTCGTCATTAGTATGTTTATGTAATAAACAGAATAATACATGGGCGCTTGGAGATATGGAATTTATCTTCTCGTGTTCACATTTGATATCTCACTCGTTCGCTGCGCTCACTCGTTCGATATCGATATGAACACTTGAAGATAAATTCCATATCTCCGCGCGCCCATGTATTATTCTCTATTTCCTTCACCTCAGTGACAATTTGATTGAACACTTATAAAGTTGATTCTTAATTATTATCCTTTAGCTATATGCTCAGCAACATGGTCATAGAAGACTTCATTTGATTGAACACTTATAAAGTTGATTCTTAATTATTATCCTTTAGCTATATGCTCAGCAACATGGTCATAGAAGACTTCATTTGATTGAACACTTATAAAGTTGATTCTTAATTATTATCCTTCAGCTATATGCTCAGCAACATGGTCATAGAAGACTTCATTTGATTGAACACTTATAAAGTTGATTCTTAATTATTATCCTTTAGCTATATGCTCAGCAACATGGTCATAGAAGACTTCATTTGATTGAACACTTATAAAGTTGATTCTTAATTCTTATCCTTTAGCTACATGCTCAGCAACATGGTACTAGAAGACTTCATTTTTTAAAATAATGTTCAATAAATATAAAATTATAATTATTTGTAACATTATAATATCATGGAACTACAGTGGTACTTAGGAGGAGCGGTGGCCCCATGATTTGTGTGCTCACCAAGCAGTCTCAGTGGCTCTCTCCATTTAGGTGTACAAATGGGTACTGGCAGGGTAATCTTGTGATGGACTTGCATACATACCATTCAGGGTGAGGAGAGGGAGGAGTAGAAATATTTCTAGTCGCTTCATGCTACATAAACCAGGATAAGCTCTGGCCTGATGAGCCACTTGGCTTGAATGCAGACTACCTTTTACTTTTAATCATACTGCTTTTTTTCCTGTGTGAGTGAGTTTCCTGTGCGAGTGAGTTTTTCAAAAAGCTGAAATTACACAAGCCACTTTGGCAAGTGCAATTTCTGCTTTTTTAAAACTTAGAAGTGCAAATAACTCCTAATTGAACAAAAAAAAAAACCCACATCAATAATATAGCCATGAAAAAATTACTGTAGAGGAAGTGCCGGAGGATTTTTCTTGGAGGCATTTTTTCTCATTCAAGAAAACATTTCCTCAAACCTTTTGCACAAAATGTTTGTCATCATTTTACCTGTCTTACTAAATTTCCTATTTTCTTTCAGCCAATTACAATTCAGAATAGTGATGTGTAATTTGCACTGGTGTTACACATTTTGCACAGGTGGTACACCTGAACTGCACTGCTCTCAGCCAATCAGAATTGAGCAATTTTTTCACGTATTATTATTATAAATGTTTGTAACATCATAATGCAACTACTGTAGTACTTTTATTAGTGGTACTTTAACTTATAACATAAATTCATACCTCTTCTGACATATTTCTTGTCTGGTTGGCAGTTATCTTCAACAACTGCAGTACATTGTTTATGTGCATTAACTCCACAATCTAACACAAATCAAGACGAACACAAAATTTTATGGTTGAGAGCAAAGATTTCAACAAGTCATCTTGGTTGATTGCATATACCTTATATGGCTGTGAATCAAGAAGAAACTTTTACATTTATGTACTTCCGGCCATATCTTAAACCTTCATTGGCCGCCAATATTAAATTTTAGATTTTCTTCAGTTTTTTCTTCAGAAATTAGAGATTACTCTTTGACCGTTACTTTGACCCAAAAATCCAAATTTCAAGAAAATTGCCTGTCTGAAGATATATGGTTAACCTTAAGAACCAACAAAAAAACATGTACCGTGTTTCCATTGGTTTTAGTATAAATCTACTAGCATTCTATCACGACTGCTGCTTTCTGATTGGCTATGCTACGGATTCTGTTAAACATGTACAGTGTAGATAGTGAGTAGCGTAGCCAGTCACTGAACAGCATTCATGATGGAATGTTAGTACATTTTATACTAAAACTCTCTAGAAACAAAGAGAACATGTTTTCTATTTCTTTGGAAAGTTCTGTGATAGAAAAAAAGAACACAACCTGTTTACTTTGATCACAACAGGCAAATTATCTTTGCTCACACCATCATTATGTCTACATGTACAGCTTGTGCTACATGTTCTGTGTTTTCAGGGACACAATTTAATTTTTACACCAATCAGCGTGACTTTGTATTTTCTTTGGGCTATGAATTTTCTAAAAGTAAACACAAATTATTACATACAACAGCTTAGACAAGGTTTGAAACTGTGACCTTACCTTGACATTTTCACTCCTTGCATAATCAACCCCCATAAAAAGTTACGACAAAAGTCACACCAATGAGGTCCCTTGAATGTGTAAACCTATCAATCAAAACACACACCATGGAGCTAACTGGTGAAGAAACTGACAAAAAATTACACAGGCTTCAAGTTGTTGTGTGGATAGCCTTGATTTGCTGAATCCTTTAATTTTTGCTTTCGTTCTCGACTCTTTTTGCTCTCAAGAGACATGCCAGACTAATGCAAAAAGTTCTACACGTTAAGTCAAAAGACTGACATGTTTGATAAGAAACACACAGCATAGTCTCTCTGAATAAATGGTGTATTTTGTGCAGAAATTCAAGATCAAGACAGACCACCAACAACTCAATGGGAGCTACATGTATGCAGCAACATACATGTCTGCCAAATTGACATGTGCATTCTAACATATACTACATGCACAGAACAATGTACATGGACTGTATTTGTATTGCACTGTAACAATGTTAGTATTCAAATACCATATATTATGTAAATGCTAACAAGGGAGACTTTTGTCTGATTGGTTGATTTGTTGCTCTAGTACTCAGACTCTTTTTGAGCGCGCGCTGCCCAAAATCTTAAAACAAAGATGGCGTCCGAAAGAGCGATTCATGTTGACTTTGCTTTATTGCTTGTTCTGGAGTTTCAGGAAAATGTTGGAGGTTTTTTACTCTGTCCTCATTTCAGAATGGCTGGAAAATGTTGGGTGATAAAAGTCAAACGTTTCGTAGGTTACCGTTCTCGCTTTTACTGGCAAGCAACTGTTTCCCTCGTTGCTTCTTCTGCTTCTTGTTGCCGTTTGTAGGGTGGAAAATGTTCCGCAACAGGTGCCAAAAACAAGTTCTTATCGCACGTATGTAACGTTTAGAGAAAAGGTAGTGTGTAGAAAGAACTGTCGTGAGTAAATTAACAAGACGGTTATAGTGAAAAGGAGTTTGTTATATCTTTTTAAATTACTGATTACCGGTATCAATCTTTAGTTATTGAGAAAAATCACTTTAATTGGCTTCCTAGCCTTGTTAACTTTTTAGTTATTTTAGGAAGCCAACACCCTTTTAGTTTGAATTTTATTTCATGCTAATTTCATTTTTTTCAAGAATAAGGGTGAATAACGTCGTTGTCCTTGAAAATCAATGCGATGTTACTGAGAGAAGAAATTGCTCTCTCCACTCTGAACCTGCATCTGTTTTTATGGACATCTGCAAGATCGGAAAGTTACATCAAAAATGGCATTGAAGCATAGCGATCTTTCTTGTTTTAACATTGACATCATATTTCTTTTGATATTCAAATTTGCCAGCCACTGAACAATAGCATAAAGTGAGGGAAAGCTTTTGAGCTGTTGTACTAACCAATTTCAATCATCCCTTTTATTAAACAATAATTAAATTGTTTATCATTCCATTATACAACTTGAAAGCGGAACTATATGGATAGCACTTTACCTTTCCTTATTCTGTGAAACATTTCACACAATATTGCTTGTAGGTACTGTTGTTGCTTTCAAGAATATATATAGTTTGGTTGCTGGTTTTTATATGCATTAAGAATGATAAATGGATGTGATGTAACCCAAATTATAATGTTCAAGTGAAGGTGATAGATTAATAACAGTCATTGTGTTAAAAAGGTGCCATGCAACAAACTGCAACCATTGTGAATCAAAACAGTTGCCACCGCAATGTTCCCTTTGTAAACAAGCGATGGCATTTTCACCTAGCATCGAACCTAGAACCCCTGTTTCCTAACATCCCTCTTATACCACTGCACTACCACGTTCATCCTCCAAATTTCTGCAAAATTTAATCATACAATGTGACTTTCTTAAATATTAATTAATGATAGAGCTGCCCCAACCTACAAAAAAAGCTAACTGCAAGCAAACCAGTGTGAATATTAACAACTAAGCACTTGGTGAGTGCATTTCACTCCATCAACAAATTATAACCAGTTTCTACCTTGTCCAGGCCTGAACTGAAGCAGATATGGCATCGTCCATTCTGAAAGGCTTGGTTACTAATTATGGCGGCCTTTATTACCAATTATGGCATTGCTTGTTTACAAAAGGGAAATAGGCATTGCCACTCTTAAGAGGCTTGTCTTTCCAATCAATTAAATCATTAAAATTGTAAATTATGCACAAATAACATGAAGTGCACTGTAGTGATGTAATTATGTTTATGGCATTTGTGTTTACTTAGTTTGAGAAACGGGGTACAGAGCTAGTGGAAGCTCTCACAAGTGGATACCCTCAGGACCCAAAAAAGGCATGCTTATCTGGAACTGTCTGCTTTCAAGAATGTTTCTCATAAGGGGCCACTAGGGGTGTGAGGGATGGATAAGAGATTCCCAGCTACCTAAAAATATTGTAAATACAAGAAATACTGCCATACTAAATGATCTTTTTGTTCTATTACCTTGTACAATGCTGCAATTATGGCAATAAAGGCAATAATGGAATACAGTATACTGCAGTACTAGGACTGGCCATTAGTAACAATTAACAGCAAATCATAATTGCAGCCAACATTAACAGTCTCACTGCAACAAAATGCAATGATACAATTCACAAATGTTTGAGTAAAACCAATGACTAGCCTTAATCAGACACCCTCAAAGTGACCAGGGCAGCTTTTGGGAATGCCCAATTATGGGAATAAGTAAATAAACAGCTTGTTTGGGGCTCAAACAAAGTTCAGTGCAGGCAGTTGTAAATAGAACTGTCTGCTTTAAAGAATGTATATTAATAATAAGAGAGCTTAAGACAGCCTCCACTGGAACTGGACTAGCCATGGTAGCCTAATGGTTAACATGCTGGACTCTAAATTGCTGTCCAGGTTTGAGCCTTGGTAGGGGTCATTACATTGAGTTCTTGGGCAAGGTGCTTTACCAAAACTCTTGTAATGCTTCTCTCCATCCAGTTGTATAAATGGGTAGCACTGAATTTAATACTGGGGGTAACCCTACAATGGACTGGTATCTCATCCATGCTATAGAAACAGAGATATGCTCAGATGGCAGTTTGGACCACCATCAAATCGAGGTTAAAACATTCTTCTGAGATTAGGGAGGTATACGAGGAGACAATATTGTTTTGCAAAACTGAACATTATATAGTGACCACTTAGTATTGAAATGGTTCTTTTCAGAACCACTCGAACCACCCTTTTCAGAGCCATGAAAATAAACAAAAATTGTCAACAATGCAGTCAATGATCCAATGTCAAAAGTAGGAATGGCCACAAAGAGAAACCTTTTGTCTCCCTCATGACAAGTAGGTTGTTGTACATTATGCTAGCATTTTTTCAAGCATTTTAAAAAGCAAAAGCATCGAGCATTATTCAAGCATTCTAGTGACATTTTTAAGGAAAATTAATATTTCTTCCACAGAATATAGAAATAAAAATTATTTTTACAAGAAAATGAAGACTAAACATAACCTCTTCAAGTAAGTATCACCAAAAGGGGACAAAGGATCAATAGAACAACAGAACATTTAGAGAATTATCTTCTGGTGTATTAAAACTTTTACATGCGTTGTTGATAACTTGTTATACTAAGTACATGTATACATTCTTGTTAAGCAGTATGAACTGTTAATTGTGTTGAGATGTTAAAATTATTCTGAAAATTTAAAACCCCTATGCATGGGCATTAACCAAACATTTTAGTGATATTCTTGGTTGAAACCGAGCATTTCAGTGGAAAAAAATGGAGCATTAAGGTGGAGCATTTTAGTGGGAAAATAAAAGCTTAATGTACAAAAGCCTAATGACAAGTGACTGACAAAAAATATTTTCCATACCTATAAAATTTTTATGAACCACATCTGGTTTCCAACATATATAACTTAGGAGAAGTCAACACTTTAAAAGGAGAAACTGTTGAGGAAACCTATATCTTTATTACCTTAGTTTGTACAAATGAATTTACATAATATGTCATGCTTAATTTAATTTTGCTGCCACATACTTTAAAACAGCTGCATCTGCAAGACAACAAAGGCAAAAGACATTTTTCTCACTGTGACAGTTCCTAAACCAAATATAAAGTTATGGGTAATATCAATATTTTTGTCGAGTCGGATGATAGTTCATGACAAACTGATGTCACGCGATGGTCGAATGAAGCAAATTTTGGTCGTAGAAAATTCATCTTCGAGGTGAATTTTGAACAACTAGAACACCGGAAACATCCTTATTTCTATACGTTAAATTGTAGCAGAGTAACTATAGTTTCATTTCCTAAAGCCGATTCCCGTATCACAAATTAGTTTTTCGGATATTCACAAAACCGTTAGCTCTGTTAAGCTGGACTGGCCGATAAAACAGCGCTGCCAACGAGTGTCGTGAAATGAAATGCGGGGATATTTTGTTTGATAAGGTTTATAACAACACGGGTTGGCTTGAGTAAACTTTCACTCAACTTTAATCAAATGAATGCTTTTCATCAACAGTAGACAACAATGCCGCTCATTTTAAGAGCTGTAAAACGCGACGTGTTATAACCTGAATTTCGAGAATTGAATTCCGACCTCAAATCATTCATCCGACAAGTAGTAAACAGCGGAACACCGGAAACCAGGTACGAAATTTTGCCAGGGCATAGTGCACACATTAAACAGTCACCCATTAATGGGAATTCACGTATCACAAAGGAACACAAAAGTCTCGGAGGTTTGAAGACAAATTTTAATTTTGAGGTAAAACGAAATGTACATTTATCGATCACAAAATTCACTTCCCTTGAAAATGAAATGGATTAACTCAAAAACACAAAGGTACCCAGAATATGAAAAAATAACTTTAGAGCTATGCTGGAATCGAATTTAGTGAAGGACTGACGCAAAATAGAATGGTGAGGTGTTCTTGTTTAACCACACTTTGAAATCGAAAATGAGAACAACATGGTTTCCTCATCTCCGCAAGATGAGAAGAAGAAAAATCTAAAATATAAGCTCAAGGAACGAGTAATACGTTTTACTTACCACAGTAGCCATGCTCCTTTTGTTTAGCGTCGAATGAGGTCTGTGGTTCTCTTCGGAGTACTGCAAAAATGAATCCACGCTTGCTTTGCTCCATCTTTGTTGCAAGAAAATCGCCATCTTTGTCGATGACATGTGTGCACGAAAAGCGGATTACCAAGCCTAAAATTGTTATCACCGATACGAAACGGGCATTTTTCTCTTCACTTTGAATTGCTTTTCACGGTTACATGCTTTAAATGACTTACTGAGGACCTATTTCAGAATGATTCTCCTTCGAAGGTTCGGTTGTCAAATTCAAAAGCAACGAAAACCGCGCGTCCGCGCAATGCATTCACAAAAGAGCTAAAGCGAAAGAGTTTTTTACTTTTTCGCGCATGCGCAGACAAAAGTCACCCTTGTTGTAAATGCTAGTAACTCTGCAAACTACAGCACATGTGGAACAGAATAATGATCCACTAGATAAATCAGAATCCAATGGATAGCATGTAGTTTGCATTGTTAACACTTACACTGTATCCAAGTGCTGTATAGTGACTTAATGGGTGCATCCAGTGTAATCCAGCCTTTCAACAACTGGGGCCTGATCCCTTATAATTATAAACAAACTCTACTTTTTTTCCGGGAATTAACAGGAAAGTGGATATTTTAGTTCTATCAATAAATAGAGTACATTTTACCTTGAAGTTATGCTTCTTCTTGTAAGCAGAAGGTTTCACACTTTCTCTTCTTCCTACACTGAATCGGTGTTCCTAAAAGACAAACAAATCACTGGCAATGATTTATTGTATGTTATTTAAAGATACCAGACCTCTCCTCCTTTAGCAATAATTACACCAGTAAATCTGAAAAAGGTTTACTCAATTGCTGTGCCATTGTGTTCACATTTACTCAAACGCTCGCAGCAATTTCCTGAATTCTATGGGTAAAAATTCTGAAGCAACAAAAAATTTTTCCAGCTGCAGTACAAGAAGTAAAAATAATTTGACCAGTAGCCAAATTCAAACCACAATACTCATAAACAAACTTCACTACGTAAATAAACTAAGACTACTCCAAATTTAACAAAAATGTTTTAAGGCTTCCCTTACACTTATGTCTACTTGCTACTGTATTATTTTTAAGCTACAGTTTTGAAATGTATGAAAAATAAGGAAAACATAAATTTTAATTTCATTAAATAAAAAAAAATCTAGAGGCAAGTAAATCTTTCCATAATATCAAAAACTAACTTGAAATAAAATGCATTGATAATTGCATAATACTTAAAATTACCCCAACTTTGCAAAGTGACATAGCACAAATCACAGAACAGTCCATGACCACAAACGTTCTACCATAAGTAAAGTGTGAAAGTTGACAACAAAGGAGAGAAGGCACCAAATGACAGTGTTACTACAATCAATAACTTGGAAAAAAATGTCATGCTAGTAATAAATAATTCACATCCTACACCTATATCAGCCAATTGGTAAAAATGTTATGATTTCTAACTGACAAAATAAAAAAGTCATACCAGAATTACCATAACCACAATTATTTTTATCAAGCGTGGGAATAAAAATTGTTTACAATACAGTGCTTGATCCTAGTTTCAATTCATTTCAGGGCAAAGTTATCATTTAACGGTACAGTTTAAGACCAAAGTTCAGTTTTAATTAGTTACGGTTTCCTAGATGTTATTGACAGACAGCCAAATGAGTCACTCAGCAGTGCTCCAAGCGAAAGGTTTTCAGAAATCGCCTTTTTGTCAACGTCATTCTGTAAAATGGTCACCACTTGGACAAATTTGATTGCCAAAATCTGAGGATTTTCAAAGAAGGACACTTGGAGTCATTTAACATAAGGCTACGATGAACCACGACAAGCCCAAATTGTAATTGTTCAAAAAAAGTTTTTGTTTGCAACCTTAATTTTGTTTGGTTGTTGAACACTCTTAACTACTGATCAGGAAAGTAAACAGGTAAGGAAGCAAACATGCAAAAATAATCCTAACCCTAAGGTTAAATTCATTTGGCTTAGTGACTACACCACAAAACCCTTTTGCTTTTGTAGTTGCACTTGTAAGTTGTGGCATCGTGATAGAATGCCATCTTTGCCCATGGTCATGGTGACACTTTTGTGAGTTTTTAAAGTGATTTGAGAGATACAGGAGAGAGACTGGCTGAGGGTTGGTACATATATGTATAGTGAAAAACTATGACCTGAAATTTTGCCCTTTATCATCGGCCTCAAACAGCATTTACAACACCTCTGTTAGCATTTTTCAATATACAGACCTCCCAGCTGGTAATATAACATTTATTAAGTTTATTGGCATTTTATTATGTACAGTTACTTGTATAATGACGAGATACTGTACTGAAAATCCTTATGGATATGGGTAAAATAATAACATAAAAACAAAACAAAACAAAACAAAAAGAATGGCATATAATGTATCTACAGGTATATCTTAAATACTTGTTACCATATTTCAAATAGAAGTTGTGATAAGGACACAGTCATTGCCAATTTTTAGAAAGTACATTAAGATTTGTTGCAGCTGCATTAGAAGATTGAATGGTATAAAAGAAAACAAAATCAGTAATTTTATGATAATGCATAGTTTGATACTAAACTGATAATTTAGCACGTTAAAGACCACCTTGTTTACAATCATATTTACTTCTGTTTACACTTCATGAAAGTGTGTTTAGTTTTTCTGTAACTTTTCTTAGTAGCCAGTTCTCCAAACAAGTCTTCTTAAGAATGATATCAAAATTTCAATCTCTTGGAGTTAATCCCTCATGAAGAATAACTGAACTTCTTGTTTTTAAATAACAACTTTTAAATCAAACATTTAATATCATCATTGGACAAACAAAAATTATATTTATTATTAGGCAGGAATAAAATTGCCTATAATCTGTACTCAAGTGGAAATAACGACAAACCAGTTCTCATTGTCTGCTCTTAGAAATGGAAAAAAATATTAATAATATATTATGCATTTAGCACATATGAAATAGTTCAACCTATATGACTCAATGGAATTAATGCATTATATGTGTGTAGTCTCACATACGTCAAGTAAATTATAAAGTCAAATATTTACTACAACAATGTAAATTAAATGTACATGTACAGTGTACACTATTATCAACTTTAAATGTTTGAAATGGTTTTACAAGATGTACAATGTTTGTAGTATGTGCTTTATGATAAATGATTATGTTAAGAGTTGGTCCATTAAATTTACTGTACACAAACACATACAATATAAAATAATAAGAATTTATACAGGAATCCTTCTAATTTCAGTTGAATCTTTTTCTGTTGGAAAACACAAAAATATACCAGAATGATCAGATTTGACTCAATATGAAAGACCACTTACAGAAAACAGCAAAGAGATCTCTAAGCTTGGTATTAAACATGATAAAAATAAATTTACATATTGACAATAGTACCCTTGATGTAATCTTCAAGTACTCTCATACATTATATGATTTATCTTAGGTGTAGTGATGAATTATCAATTGTGAAAAGGCTTGAAGGAACTGCTTTCTTTTTCTAATTCCTTAATTACAGAGCTTACGAGACAGTAAATCTCTAAACTAAGAAGAAAATTATGGAGAACATCTTCAGCTTTATTTTCAGAAGAATAGTGAATTTTGTTTGCATAAATAATGACAAGGCTAAGTTAGCCCAAACAAAGAACACAGAAAACTGTCTTAAACAGTCCAAAGTTATTAAGCCTTATCCACTCTAAACCCATGCAACAATCAGCACAAAATACAGGGCCACTTTGATAAAAACTTCACATTAATATAGCTGAAATTTAAATCTTACATTACATGTAAGTCCTTGAAAAACTTAAAAAATATATGATAAAATTATGGTAAACAACATCATGATAATAAATTCATACCTGGTTTTTCACTGATCCATCTTCAGTTTCCTTAGCTATCTCATTATTTTCTTTACTTCTATCATTGACTGCTTGTCCTTCATCTTTCTTCTCCTCTGCTTTCACAGGACTGATCATCATGGTGTCAACATAGTCCTTGGCATACGTATCGATGTACATAGTGATCAAGCCATCCGCTACAAGATCCTGAATGGTTTGGAAACGTTTCTCTCCTGAAACAAAACAAAGCCGGGTGTGATTTCAATTTACATATTGGCAGCTGGGTCTATGTACATGTATATCACTGTACTACAGCTCAAAGAGAATGAAGAGTCCTATAAGCTTTCATATGGAAAACGGGCTCCCACTGTGCAAGCCTCATAAAAAATAATATAAATGACAAGTTCTAAATAAAGCCAGCCCCCAAGGAAGCTTCCACAAAAGAATTAGTTTTTTTAGTTTTATTTTCTAAAGGTAATTTTTAAGCAGCTGATTCCAAGAATATATTATTTTAAACTGGAGCATGACCTTAAGTGAAGCAATTGTTTCAACTGAGAAAAAAAATGAATAGAAATCACTAAGTATGATTTCATAATAAAAATGGTCATATTCATATGTACATGTAAAAATAAATTTGTACGTACATAAACACAGCAAACACTGGTATTTCAGTTGTTGTGGTTTTGTCAAAAATGTTTGGCTGCTGACATTGTTAGTAAATCAGCTGATGATTCTTACATGTAAAAGTCAGAGGTAGACAAAAATATCTACACTATATAATTACATTGTATGCATTCAACAAAATCCATGTTTTGGGTTTTAAGGTGAAATGAATAAAGCCAAAGGTGGGAACAGTTGCTTGTAATAATATTGCTAACCAATATTTTGCACCATTAATGATTAATTATCACAAACACTTGTACCTAAATTTGGGTGAACTTTTATTGGGCAATAGTTTGATTTGTTAACAAACTTGCTTGTCTTAAATGAACTCCATTTAGCTGGTATTTAACAACAGATTGTCACCTGATTCTAAAAAAAAAAAACTACTAACAGTTACTTTGTTTCTGGTAATCTTCAGTTTATTTTCTGATAAAAATGTTTCATTGACACTTTATATATGTGTATGTATGCAAATTACAGATTGTTGATATTAAGGAAACCACAAGAAACACAGTTTTCAATATAAAACCGACTTAAAACAATTTTAACTTGCAGTACATTTCAACACAGATTTCTTTCATTTGATAAGAGATTGTTAAAGGATTTTCCTTTCACATTCAATAAATGCTAAATAAATTTTTTTCTTAAAATGCTATTCAATTTACAGGCAAAATTTAATAGGAAACAAACTTGCAAAAACATAAAAGTGAAGTGACATTGTCTTTCCAGTTTACAAACATAACATGAATTCTAATTTTTCAAGTCAAACAATTTCCTTCAAAAGAAACAGCCGGATTTTTAGTCAAAATCATGTTTACCTCTACGGCTTCACTCACAGATAATTAGCATGTTAAACTGAAGGAATGCCAAAACAAGTATCGTCCAAAAACAAAGCAATTGGAATTATTTGCCTACATTCTGTGTTAAACAACATATTATGTGTGGTACATACAGTAATTGATATGTCAGACAAAGCTACCAGTTACATGTACGATATACATGTACAGTATGTTGCAGTTAATTTTTGGTCTCAGTTAATTTTATAATTTTACTAGTTAGTTTTTTTCAAACTAGATGATTTAATTCTTAACTACTTATTTTTTTCTAACTAGGTGACTTTTCCATTTTTTTTTTTTTTTTTTTTTGGGGGGGGGGGGGGGGGTGTTTCTCAAAAAGAATATCGCACTTATCACCAGCCCTAACCCTATCCCTTTTGACCAGCCTAACCCTAACCCTATCCCTATAAACCCTATTGACCCCTTAGACCTAGCCCCCCAGTTTTTTATTGTTATTATTTTGCACCCACTTGGATTTGAACTCTAGAGCTCTGACTTTGAAGTCCATCTTCATCTCCACTATGCCAAACAAACAATCATTGCAAATTTGCTCACACTTGTTGGTCTAATAAGCTATTGGTCCCAGACTCACCCTTCCCCTTTGACACAAATTATTAAGTTATCTGGTTTGAAAATTTCAACCCAGTTTGAAAATTATGAACCAAACCAAAAACTAACTGCAACATACACAAAGCTATGGTCAACGAAAAATTATGAGGAGCCCAAAGGCTCCTAACCATGAAACCCCAGGTGCCCAGCACATATACGCAAAGTTATATGAAGAAAGTAAGTTTTTCCAGTTGACCAAAGACAAAGGCTAGTCCCCTGTGCCACCCAGGTGCCTCTATAGCACAGACCTGAACTACACATGTACAGTGTCATTAAGCAAAAGAAATACTAAAGGTGGATTGCAACAGGACTACCATGGAGTACTCTTTCACCTTTCCTGTAGTCTCTTGTAGGTAAAAATGAATCTCAGGTCAAAATGATTTCAAAGTAGTTTGATTTGTATTTTTCATTGAGGAACTTGGCAATACAGGGTAAATCTGGAACAAAACTGTTGTCACGAAGCTCTCTAGAACCCCTAATTTCACTGGATCTTGCTACATGTAGCATGAAGCTCTATTGTCTTAACCCTTTAATGCCCAATAGTGACTTATAGATTTTACTCGTCAAAGGGAGACCCCTTGGGCACTAAAGGGTTAAAAAACTATCTCCTTTAAAAAACTGTCTCCTTTAAAAAACTATCTCCTTTAACCCTTTAATGCCCAATAGTGACTTATAGATTTTCCTCTGTCTAACGCCAGACGATTTTACTCGTCAAAGGGAGGCCCCTTGGGCACTAAAGGGTTAAAAAACTATCTCCTTTAACCCTTTAATGCCCAATAGTGACTTATAGATTTTACTCTGTCTAACGCCAGACGATTTTACTCGTCAAAGGGAGGCCCCTTGGGCACTAAAGGGTTAAGGTTAGGATCCATTGTCAGTGGTTTATATAAGAGCCAACAGATACTTAAAAACTTAAAGAAAATGCTGCATTGTTACTATTGTTTGTATATCATTTCCTCAGCCAATCCTGTGAAATTCGTTTTAAACTATAACATATACATGTTCAAGTACATGTAACTATTGAAATAAGATAAAAATTCAAGTATTGCAAAAGTTCAAATTTGTAAAAGTGCCTATGAAGTAAAAATTAATTGCTTCTTATTTAAAAGGCTTTTCAAAGTAGACAAGAATGGTGTTTTCCTTTTGGGAATATCTTTTTTCCTTTTAGAGATATTTAGGTTTTTGTATTATGCAAATGAGGAAAGTGATGATGTCATAATTGGTTCCACTAAAACAGTACAACACTCAATCAAGAATATCTCCAGAAATATTGGAGCAGTGTTCTTCAAACTTGGCACCAGAAACGTACATCACAAAAGAAACAGAATCAGGGCTCGAAATTGCGACCAATATGGTCGCCAATGCGACTAACTTTTTCTCCTTGGCGACTAAAATTTTTGTTTAGTCGCCAGTTTGGCGACCTTTTGCATGATTTAGAAGTACAATAAAGCATTAAAGTTAAAATAAACATCGTCCTGCTTTGTGTTCGTGGTAAAAGAATGGGCCAAATCACATAAAAAAGCCACGTTCCCCCTAAACTTTACGGACTCCTGTTCGCAATATTTTCTGCGACGCCATTAGAGTTTCTCTCCCTGGAACCACACAGGAGCAGCAGGAGCCACAGAATTCTGCAAAAAGACCGCTGAATGATAGCAATTTTGAGAAGAAAAGGTAAGCTTTAGAATCAAAGGTAATCAAGTGTTTAGATGAAGCTTGGCGAAAATTACAATTTATAGCATTGTTTTGTTGATTGCGTGACGTGCGCTCATGGCTCAGAAGTGGTTGCCTAGCATGTGATCGAGATCTGCCCCGATCAAATTTCTTTCCAAGATAAAAATAGCCGCGTTGGGAACGAAAACGCTGTGTTTATTTCGTAAGTTTAGCAAGTTTCTGCGAGCATTTTTTAGTTTCTCTGTACAAAGCTTAATTCGACAACGATATATTTGTTAAAACTGTAGAAATTGTACGCGAAAACTGAGAAGTCATTTATTTCTACCGTGAAAAGGAAGCCAGCATTTTTTATGCTAAAATACAGGTAAATCTCTGTTTTCGGCGAAACATGCAAGTTGGGCGCCGCCGCGCGAAATGAAAAGTGTTACATGTACATTATTAAAAAGAAATGGATAAGTCGAAAAAATACTTATTGTATGTATGTGTCCCAAGCCATACCAAACAATATCAAACACTTTCAACAAGCGGAACCCGAACATTATTTTGATTATACAAACTGGCGACTTAAAATTTGCATCTGGCGACTATATTTCTTCAGTTAGTCGCCAAAAGGCGACCTAACGATTTTTTTAATTTCAAGCCCTGAGAATGACACCTACTATGCTGTTACCATGGCAACACTCTCGGCTCCAGTCTCTTTCTGTGAAAAACCAAATATCCCCATTTGCAATCTTTTAAAGTGGGACAGAGGGTCTAGCTTGGCACACAAATGGTTCCCATATTGCCTTAACTATCCCCACTAGATTGTTGTGAGTGGATTATCCTTGTTTAGGATAAAATCTTGGAATTTTAGTCTTTATTAAAACAGGACCAGTGGCATAACTGTTGTCATGGCAACGGCACGACAGGTGTCATTTTGCTTCTTTTATGATGTACAGTCCTGATGCCAAGTTTGAAGAACACCGCTTTGATATTTCCAGAGATATTCTTGATGGAGTGTTGTTCTGTTTTAGTGAAACCACCTATGACATCATCACTTTACTTACAAAAACGTAAATATCTCTAAAACGAAAAAAAATATTCTAAAAAGAAAAACGCCATTCTTCTATACTTTGAACTTTAGGCCTTTCAAATAAGCAACAATTATTTTTTACTTCATAGACACTTTAAACAATGGTTAGTAGACAGTAACGGTGGCCCAACAATGCCACAATAATTATTAACATTTAAATAATTTTTTTCTATGATAATCCCATTACTTGTTTTACAAAATAGTCTTGGGGTATAGGGCACAGATAACCTAACAGTGAGCAATTGGACACTTCTATATTTATAAATTTTACTCGCCTAGGATATAGAACAAACCAACAGTTATTTCTTCACAGGTGTATGCGCTTTAAGCAATATATTAAACACAAAAGAGCGCGTTTGACCATATTTCCAAACAAAGAAGAGAATTGAAAATACAATGCACAGTGGCCGAGTATTTTTGACGAACTTCAAGGTGTTTGGAAATGTGGTCAACACTGTCTTGAGTGTTTAATATATCTTCTGAATCTCAACTAAAACTAAGGTGAAAATGTCATTATTTCCTTTGTTTAAACTTGATGAATTATTCATGAATTTGAGAATAATAAGTCCAGCACATAGATCTTTCAGTGACATTACTACTGAGAATTGGAATTATATTTTACTAGTTATAAAATAATATTCAGTGGTACTTACCTACGTAATGTAGCCCATCATAGTACAATCTAAAGTTCTTGGAAACTCCGCCAAATCTGAAAAAATAAATGGAAAAATCAACAAGGGGTAGCTAATCTACAGTGGTGCATTATCAATAGTGCAAGCTTTCAATTAGACCTGACACCAACCAGATCTCCAACTGGTAGTGTGTTTTGGATAATCAGCTTTATTACAAGGCAAGGTAGTCCTACACATAAATCTGAGCATTTGGATTGGTTCTTTCATGATTAAGATTTTGCCATAGAGACAGTTTCCATGGAAACAGTCATAAGTTTTTTTTTGTTTTGTTTCAGAGTGCCATATTGTAAACTACTTGTAAACTAATTACTAACTGAGCTTGCTAAAGCCATACTGGGGAAAAATGGTCCTTGGTTGTTTATTAACTAATGCAATTTGCTGCGTTTGGTCCCTACTGCCATGAACTTGCGCCAATACAGCTGTCAATCCCAGAATAGCTCTCGTGCTTGATTAGTAAAAATTTAATATTCTAGAAGTTTTCAAGAACGGACCCTTTAGAGAAAGTTGCTGTTGGCATATTAAGGCTACATGGTATAAGAAAAATTACGGGCAGCCTACAAATTCTTAACCATAAGATCCTACATGTAGGTGCACAGCAATTATTAAGCTTTTGAAGTCACTTGAAGCCCCTCCTCCCCCCCAAACTGGTTAATATTTTCTCAAAAATTTGCTGGCCGTGGTAACTAAAAATATTTACCTCATAGTTAGAGTATAACTACCAGGTGATCTCTGACTTTCCCGCACAAGATAACAGCCGTCAGCCTCTGATACAAGGTCATCTGCTTCCTCACGCGATATGCAGCCATGAAATCTGACAAGGATGCAATACGTGAGAAACTTCATCTTACTTTTCACAAAGAGAAAGGCTGCAAAGTCATGAAATTCCAGTTCCATTGATGTTTTGCCAGTTCAGTGATATTATTTTATTTTAATAAAGAAAGACAGCAACAAACAGTAAAAAAAAACTTACTCTTTCCCATAGTGAGCTGGCTTGTAGGGAATCTATGAAGAATATGAAAGAAAGAAATTAATTACCACATGTCTAGTACATGTATATATAGTCTTCTTGAAATCATGTTTTGATTTACACAAATTATAAAGATCTTCTTAAGTAACTAGTTATTCAAACTGGGAACTGCTAACTGAGATCACACAGTTCTATGAAAAATTGTAATAAAAACAACCCAAGGAGTAATTTTTTGCTTTCTGCTCAGATAAAATGGTTATAGAACTATGTCAAATCACTCAGAGGAACTGAGCTTTATTATTTTGATTTTTTGGGTCAGCTGTGAAAGGTGACTTACCACCGTTTTTGCTGATACACGACTTTGGAAAACAAAACACCCGTGGAAACGTTTCCAAAATTTCCACCAGTCTTGCGTGTTATTGACAGATCGGATCGAAATCCACCAATCACAGCCACTAGTGTGACCTTCAGACCTTCTTTACGTCAAGCTACATTGTAGCGGGCTGTGATTGGTGGATTTCGATCCAATCTGTCAATAACATGTATGATTGAAGGAAATTTTGGAAACGTTTCCGCGGGTGTTTTGTTTTCCAAAGTCACGTATCAATGAAAATGGTGGTAACTTTATTTTCAAATCAGTATGACTTTGTATACAAAAAAGATTGCCTCCTGTACCCAGTAGGAAATAAACTTGTAAGAATTTGATCTCTCATAGCTGGAAAGTAGTAAAGTTCAAACAAGAAAAATAATTCTGACTTTCAAATAATTATTCACTTACGTCAATCAATGAACTACCTCAATATATTTATTAACAACATTGGGATTATTTAAATAGTTTTAAGTGCATTTACCTATAAGAGACAGATTACTGATTGCATCAAAATGATAACTAATATTTGCAATAAAGCACACGAATAACAAAATTTGGGAGTGACATTTTCAATTTTCTGACAATAAATTCATATGATTCTTTATAATAACCTCTCAAATTGAACTTACCAAAAATGGGCATGTCATAATAAGTGCTAATTCTCACCAGTTTCATTTTCACAGTGAACTGAAAGCTTAACATTCGATCACAAAAAAATACATCACTTTTATCAGAAGGGTGTGGAAACCTTTCAAAATCACTTCGTCTAAACTGAAACAGGTGTCACAAGGTATTGAATTTCAATGAGTCACACAACATGTTGGCTTCAAGATTTCTCCTTTAAAATTTAATTTCTAATCACAACACCATCACGATCACGGCTTGAACATGCAGATACACGCAAAAAAAGTTCCCTACCTCTTTTGAACAAACAATTCTTCTCGCTTTGGGAGCCTTTTGCTGTAGTCGATATACTATAATCAAATACAAAAGCTCTTCTAAATACGTTTTGTCCCTTTCAGCATGAAATGGATTTCATCGTAGCAACAACTTCCTCTAAGATCAATACCACATCTTTACTCAAAAGAATTAAATGCATTCCACTTACGGTACGACTTCCACACTGGCTGTTCAATTGTGTCGTAGAGGCGACCTTCTTCTGCTTGTTCTAAAGTTTCAGAAAGAAAAAAAATAAGACAGCGCATAAATAAACATCGTACGAAGCAGTACTTGAAGGTGCCTGACCCATGCAATGAGGGTAATAGTCACTAGATAAAACAGATTAACAACGTGGAAACTAATATTAACTTCGATTGCTCGTGAAAACCTTTAAGCGAAAAAAGGATTCAAGATGATAACAATCGGTTTAATCGCCAAAGAAGCTTATAAGCATAATCGTACAGTTACAGTCGTGGAAACGTAGAAATGACATTCCCGCGCCAAAACTGTTGTCATATCAAATTGAATAGAACACAAGTTTTCAAACCTTCGTCTATTTACAAACACTCCGCTTACCTTCTGTCATGTTTGTTTACCCAGCTGATGAAATTGTGTTCAGTCGCCCTTCAGCTTGAAGTCTTGAAGAGTTTCAGCGAATTCATAGCTCCCGATGGGGTGTTTTAGTTTCCGCGATTCAAGCGAACATATGCCCGCATTTGATACTCCATTCAGCCTCCACCAAACCACCTTCGGTAATATAGTACAAAAGAAAGGTTCGAACGTCAGAAAGCCCTGGGAAGGAAATTAATGGGTTTTTCTACGTGATAAGACACTTACCGGATGAAACGAAAGGTCCTTTTATAGACAAGCTGGTAAAGAAAACTCAAGACAGCTGATTTTTGAAGTCTTCTGTGTTCGCCTTGCCCATTTTTTGGAGTCGTCTGTCAGTATCTACAACTGGTCAGCGGGGTGGATATTACGTATGGAAACGAGGCTCAGGTCAAAACGAGACTGAACGACCCGAAGCAACAGAGCTACATACATACATACATACATAACTTTATTTGATAACGCAGGTTAAAAATTTTCGCAACTTTACAGCTGATGTGGACCTGCCTAAACTAGACCTGCCTAAGCTGAGGTCAAGGTGAGGATTGCACGCAATTTGGTTTAATGTAGATGCTTTGCTTTTGGGCATTTCTCCCCGGCTGCCCAAGCTGGAGGTTGACTACTGACTCAACTATATTTTGGATATGTCGGGGAAAGACAGCAGCGTTGCAAAAAATCTTGGTTGATCTTCGCCCAGGGAAGACCTTTGTTTTGCTAATTCGGGGTAGTAAGTATCTGGTCACTTCGCCCCATGATCATTTCACCCCCAGTCACTTCGCCCCAACCACAAGTCAGTTCGCTCCATTATCGGAGTCACTTCGCTCTATAGAAAAGCTACTTCGCTCCATACAGCAGTTGCTTTGCTCGTGATACTTCGATTGCGCATCGTTGATCGATGGCCGATCGAATTTCAAACACTGTACCCTGTGGAGTAACGAGTATGAAGAAAAAACCTTTTTGTTAACGAGTTCATACTTAAAGGATTTAAAGTTAAAAGCTACTGAGATATTGGCGTAGTTAAAGTGCGATTGACGTTGCGATCTTTGTTTGATTACGCGCGTTGTTTAGCTTGTAGGTCTTGTAGCAGCACTTATATTGTAACAAAGTCAAACAAAGACTGACCGTATTTGAAAAAAAATTGAAAACCATCCACGGCTTTCTGCCCTCAAACCCCTTTTTATTGCGTCTAAATGTATTCAATTTATTGCGCTTGTAGTTGCAAAAAACTGCGTCCTTTAATGAAGACTGTATTGTTTTCCTGCCACACGTACACACGTAATTTGTAAACTTATGTTAGTTCAAGGTGAGACCTTTCAAAGACTTGTTTATAACCGGAGAATTCGGAATACGACCTAAACCTCAACTATTTGTGTTATCTTTCTAGCACTCTTGGATCAGTGAACCTGCAACATAACGCCTTTAATAAACTACTTTTAGTTTTCCAGTGCAATTATAGTAATTAAGACAGCATTGTTCTTTTCTTGTCACACGTGCTACCAACGCAAAACTCGAACTTTAATGGAGACTTCAGCAATCAATTTGTACCGTGAGGCTGCAGACCTGGCTGCAGATCAAACTATTCGACAACAATCAACAAACGGTCAGCCTGCAGTGCTAGGCTGACATTCTTTGAGCTCGTCACACAATCTTCCCGAAGATTGCGTGACAAGGCCCAAAAATATCTGTGTTGGAAGCTATCTACCAAGCGGTTGCTGAAGTGAAAGCTTGCGCTTACCTTAATGCACCGAGGGACTAGGCAGCCATAACAAACAGAAAACAAACGGCTCCTTCAGGAGCCACCAATTAAAAAAAAAGCAATGATCAATGATCAACGATGTAATAATTAAGAAATAGAAAACATGTATCGTGTTTCTATCGAGTTTTAGAAAACAGTCCTAAGAAAGCACGCGCGCTGATTGGTTGAAAATCGTGTTTGTATAACTCGATGGAGACACAGAACTAGCGCGCGCTGTTGACGTAGTGATGGCGCGAGCAAAGAGAATTTACATTTCGATAATCAAAGTTAACAAGTTGTTTTCCTTTTCCTCGTCGTGGTGTTTTCTAAAAGAAATAGAAAACATGTACATCGTGTTTCTATGGAGTTATACAAAAACTCGTGAAAGTTTGGGAGAACTCGAAAAAGCTGTGGAAACACTCGCCTGCGGCTCGTGTTCCCACAGCATTTCTCGTTCTCCCAAACTTCCACTCGTGTTTGTATAACTCGATACAAACACGGTACATGTTTTCTATTTCTTAAATACAAACACGAGTGGAAGTTTGGAAAAACGAGAAATACTGTGGCCACAGCTTTTTCGAGTTCTCCCAAACTTTCATGAGTGTTTGTATAACTCGATAGAAACACGAAGTGCATGTTTTCTATTTCTTTTAGGAAACACCACGGCGAGAAAAAGGAAAACAACTTGTTAACTTTGGATATCAAAATGTAAATTCTCTTTGCTCGCGCCATCACTACGTCAACAGCGCGCGCTAGTTCTGTGTCTCCATCGAGTTATACAAACACGATTTTTAACCAATCAGCGCGCGTGCTTTCTTAGGACTGTTTTCTAAATGCTAATACATGGGATACAGAGAAAAAACTAAACACATGACAACTCTTTTTGATAAAAATATAGAATCCTAGAAAAAGCCGAAGAATTTATATTCAAACTCGTAACCTGATTCTGTCCTCGTGTACCGGTTAACAAGAGCCGCTAGAAACCCGGTATGACCAATCGATAAAAACCGATATCGGAAAACCGTTCGATAAATCGATATCAATCGATAATTTTTAATTAATCGATATCGATTTTATCGATCAATCGATAGAAATCGATACTCACAGTCTTCCGCGTATTTAACGATATCGATTTTATCGATTAATCGATTTTAACGGAGTATCAAAAACCATACAAAATAAAACTGCTTCTATGTGGACAGCGTTTTAATTTAATATAAAACAATGAACAGAAACATTAAGCAACCAAGGATTTATTTCATTCAGTCAACACATTAACTTCATTCTTTGTTTTTTCTTTTGTTTCTTTGGTTCTGGAACCATGTTTTAACCTAAAAGGAAAAAAAAAAAGAAACCAAATTTATATGTTTATTGCATGCAACCGTATCCCGGTTAATCATTTTGACTCTTATATTCCCGGTATATAGTAAATACAAAAAGCGGTTATGTTATGTTGCGTTTCCCCGTTGAATCATGCCAGGGAATCGTGTTAATATTATTTGATTATCAGTATTCATTCAATTATCGATTTGTTAAATAAATCTTTAAATTCGTCCTACTTGATTCATTGAATCATAAGAGTGTTTTTATGGAAGATTTGATACATTTTAGAAATTCGATAAAATCGATAACATTAATTTAAAAATCGATAATTATCGATTACTCACAACGTGTCCTTTTATCGATTTTAATCGATTTCCGATACAATTTACTAATTTTTATCGATTGTTATCGAATGTTATCGATTATCGGTTTTATCGATTGCACATGCCGGGCTAGAAAGGACCAAACAATACACAGCAGCTAACCAATGACTCCTAAACAAAGAAAGAACAATGGTTATTCCCTTGTGAACCCGTACACCAGGACAGAACCCCGGTGGGGGGCGGCGGACAGAACCCGTGACCTTTTCTAAAAGCGGTTTCGCCATCTCACGTGAGCTACCTCGCACAGTGACTCACAAACCGACTACTTTGAATGATTAAAAACGGTGAGGCTTAACCTGCCTTCATCACCTGCATAAAGCTCCCTTTTCTAAAATTATTTTTTGAAGTAGAAGAAAATGAACGAAGTAAGACATTAGCTGCGTCGCTGTGGGATTACAACGTATAAGAATTCGTGTTGAGGAAAGTATAAGAATTTGTGTCGAGGAAAATGTCGAACGCGACCGGAAGCTGCATTAGTTGATAATATAAACTAACATAAGTTCAAATCAGTCAAACGGCAACATCAAAACAAAAACTTCATGACAATACTTCACTAATTTCTTACATGGAGCGAAGTAACTTTTATATGGAGCCAAGTGACCTCGATTATGGAGCGAACTGACCTTTGGTTGGAGCGTGTGTGAAAAATTCTTAAAAATATTGAAAACAATCCCCAATTGTTTTGAAAAACTTGTAAACAAGCCGCGCTCTTGGTAAATCGAACGCAAATTCATACGCACCACTTCAAGACAGGCTGGATTTCCTCTTCTACTTCGAAATACAGTCACCTTGCCTGATAACCTTTGTCCATTTAGCCTATTTTGTCGTTGTGGGGGATTTATGAGGTGTTTCTTGAAGCTTTCTTTTATTTTTGTTTCAGGTTTCAGGCAAGGTGAGTATATTTTCTTTACTTTATTTTTTAAAAAAATAACATTTTATGTCGTGCAGAGCGCTCAAATTTTCATCAGCGTAAAGTGTAACACTACACCGCGTACTTTAGGTGGTCACGTCCAACGCGATACGCAAACATAGATTAACATTTGATCGATTCCTCCAATCGTGAAGTTTAGGACGCCTGTTATCCGGGTTACATGTTTGCCGTGTGGGGTCGAGTACGAGGAGGACGTTACTTGATTGATCTCATTTTTAAATCAAGCAAAACATCTTTGTCTCCTATTGTCAGCTCATATTCCGTGACCTTACAGAGAAACCGCTACTTGCAAGTCCTGCGTAACAGTGTCGCGCTAAACTTGTACCTAGGTCTTTTCGCGCTCTGCCAAAAAGTTTTGCACAGTGCGAAAAAGCCTAGGTATGAGTTTTAGCGTTACAGTGTTACACAGGACTTACTAGTAGCAGTTTCCCTGTAAGGTCACGTAACAAGAGCTGATAATAGGAGACAAAGTTGAACTATTCATTCTTTTCATTCCTTTATTTACTCTCTTCCCTCTCAACAAGATTGTGAATTCCGTGTAGTGACTCTGACGTTAGATAGAAAGCTTTTCTCCAAGTCTGTATAACTGTAGCAGAAACTTCATTTTAAATATCGGCATGAGACTAGCCTGAGGGCAGAGCCAATTTGTAAGAAGCGAGGAGTTTAATTTTAACACAAAGAAAAAAAAGTACTAGACTGTTCACTGCTTCTCTATTTACGCAATCTACTCAGTCAGGTCTTCCGTTTTGCGCTGGCGTCTAGTTCTCTCGCGATTCTGTCTGTCCGCGCGTTAAACTATCGAGCAAAAATACGAGTAAACAGAGGGCTATAAACAGTTTAAAAAGGAAACATATCAAGTTGTATTTATGTTAGAAATGTTGTTGCTATACCTACACAGATAGCCTATTTTAGATACGTTGTTCATCTCTTTAGATCTGTGATTCCAAGCCGGGATTCTACAAAGCTTCTGCAATGGCTGACACTTTACTGAACAGAATGCCGTCCACTTTCTTGACAGTCGGTGGTGCCATACTTCTGTTTATTTTCCTCGTTGTGTTATTTTTGTACTGGTATGGAACTCGTGGATTCTCCATTTTGAAGAAAATGAACGTGCCTGGTCCAGTGCCTCAGCCCTTTGTTGGTAACATTCCTGAGCTAAAGAAGTACCAGGGTATTCACTTGATGATACTTGACTACATGAGAATATACGGCAAGGTATTTGCCATTTCTTTGGGTAGGAAGCCCTCGATTGTCATCGCAGACCCAGAAGTGCTTAAAACGATCCTGGTGAAGGATTTTTCTAACTTTCCTAATCACCATATTCCTGGGAAACAGCCAGCTAGGTTCAGGCGGAGTATATTTGCTGCGCGTGATGACTACTGGAAGAGAATCCGCAGTGTTTTGACTCCCACTTTTAGCGCCGGAAAGATGAAGCTGATGGTGCCGTTGATTGAGAAGTCTTGCGATGTTCTGTTGGAAAAACTTGAGTCAATTGCTAATACTGGTGAGAGCATGCATAGTTCTTGAACTTGGAGAAAGTTAGTTAGTTTTAGGAACGGGCTACGGTCTTCGCACACCATCGAAAGGTCTTCGAATCCTTGAAAAACCCTCGAGTTTTAGCAAGAATTTGATATGTCTTGTAAAATGTAAAATTGAACTTGTAAAATGAAACGCTCGTTTATTTTGGTGCCGGAGAGGTCTTGAAAATGTCTCCTTAGACTGTCTCCTTAAACTATCAATGGAGTCCGTGGAAAGTCATTAAAGTTTAGAGAAAGTTTTGAGCACTCGCTGTTACTGAATTTTACCAAAGTGCTAGTGATTTAGATAAGTCCCCATGGAAAATCCAGAGAATTCAGTTGTCGTTTTGCCATAAGGCAGGGTTCTGCTGTATTCGCCTACCCCCTCCCCAAAAAAGTAAACTGTCTTTTCTTTGCCCCTGTTATTATCAGTTCGGAGAGACATTGCTCAGATTGAAGTATGGCGCGCGTGCCGGGGGTGGGAGGGGGGGGGGGGGGGGATACAGGGAGTGGGTAGCGAAGGGGATGGAGAAGGGTCAGATAGTTGCTAGTCTTTTTTTACCGGCTAAGAAATGAGGGGGTACAAGCTCACTAGTGTGTTCTTCTTAATCCTCCGCTACTGACATCCCTGTTTTTCACCAGTAATTTCTTTGATACTGGTATTTAGGCCACCCCTGATGATATGAAGCTAATTTACCGGTCTTTCAACCTTGCTACAGGTCAAAGCGTTGACGTTTCGAATTGGTTCAGCAAGTTTACACTGGAACTCATCCTGTCCACTGCATTTGGTGTGGACGCGAACATCCAAACCGATCCAAACAGCGAGATACTTCGGAAAAACAAGAGGGGTGTTCGGTGCACCTTCCTCTTTGCGTCTTCTTCATCGTCTGCCGTTTGGAAGCTACCTGCTTCGATTCCTGAATCACCTGAGAGGAACAAAAGGCGATTATTTTGAGAACCTCGCGAAGAACATCATAAAAGTCAGACGGTGCGAAGAAGGAGCCAGCGAAAGAGTAGACTTGCTTCAGCTGATGTTGACTGTCAATCAAGCGGCCGATGAAACAAGCAGGTTGTCTGATGACGAGATTGTCGCTCAATCGGTTTTCTTTTTGTTGGTTGGCTACAAAAACACCAGTAATACTCTGGCTTTCGTTTCTTACTTCTTAGCTATCAACCCTCATCTTCAGGACAAACTGAAAAGCGAAATCCGAGAGGCTGAAACGTCCGATCCGGCAACTTCCGTTTACGATCTCGCTCAGAGCATCGATTACCTCGATAGCGTCGTAAACGAATCTCTCCGACTCTGCCCGCCGATATTTCAAATGAATCGTTCTTGTCAAGAAGATTATGAATTCAATGATATCCACATCCCAGCTGGAATGGAAGTAATAATTCCAACCTACGCGATTCATCGCGATCCCGATGCCTGGCCGAGTCCTGAGAAGTTTGATCCCGACCGATTCCGAGGTGATACCGAAGGACTTTCGCGATCGCCACCCGTATCAGTTTTTGCCATTCGGAGCTGGCCCTCGGAACTGTATCGCAATGAAGTTCGCGTTGATGGAGGTCAAGATCGCTTTGGTGAAAATTTTGAAAAAGTACAAGTTTGTCCAGTCCCCCGAAACACAAGTCCCATTGGCTCTGCACACTGGTGTTATGCTATCGCCTAGAAATGGTGTATTTCTTAGAGTTGAAAGAGCCTAAAAATATGATTTTAAATAGGACATCTGGTTTAATCTCTTGGGTTTGAATGACAATGATAATTTTAATTTGTACACGGGTATTTTTAATTCTGAGATACATTTAGTATTATAGGGTTATTTTCATCCGGTGAATCATGTATTTTTTGTTATTTCTCATTTTTCCATTGTATCAGGAGCCATAATCGATTATGGCTCCTGATTATGTTATTTACAAGTGTGAAATCTACTTTTTCCGCGCTCCAGTTCAAAAATCAAATTGAATTATTTGCAAGTAGTTTTTTTTTAGATGAAAGCTGTTTAAGTTAAATAAAAAATTTGAAAAACAAAACAGACAAAAACCCAAAATACAATTTCAATTGTTTATTTTCCCACTTGTTTACAGAAAAATTTTCATGGACGACTACTTTTCATCCGTCTATTCATCCGGGAATTTTCTTCGCACGCGCACTATGGCCTGATTGTTTCTCTCCGCGGAGTGGACACTATCGCGTCACGTGATCAATTTAAACCAATATGAATTGGAAAAAATTTAGTGGTGAACTATAATTCATGATATCACGATTCACGAAGCAAGTACTTACGCACACGCCTGATCGAACTGTGTCGTTGTTGGCTATATAGAGACTAGGGCCACAAGGCCTTGGGGTTCTCTGTGCGCATCTTCTTCGGTCGGTCCTTCAACGGTCATAGCTAAACTTCCCGCAACAGGGTAAACGCCTCACAAGCCTACTTGCTAGTCTGTTGATTGTAAAAATTGTTAGTTTCCATTGACCGTTTTTATACTTAAGACGCATTATCCGTCTGGACGAACTTTGGCAAACCTTTGTAGCTCGTCAGGTTAGTCTCTAGGTATAAAGACGGACGCCAGATTTTTTATGCTCCTAGACGAACTAACTGGGAACGAACGACGCACAACAGAGATAGTTTGTCTAGATGGATAATGCGTCTTTAGTATAAAAACGGCCATTGTCTTGAATTCTTTTCTTGATTAAGGTTTGAAAAGTGTCATGGGAGTTTGGGGGTATTGTAGTCCTTTCATTTCCATATTTTGGGTAAAAAAGACACAAGTAACACAATTTATTATCCTTCGCAGAGTACAAATAACGCTTAAGACGAGTACAAATATCACGCGGTATATGTACTCCAGAGGACCGGTTAGACAGGTTTCCTGCCGTTAACCAATCAGTTAGCTGGATTTCTCGCGCCAATTCCGTTCCGCTTCGTATACTTCTATCACGCATTCCCAGTTAGTGAAAGTAAATATCCACGAAATTCGCTCGCACGAAACATACCAATTTGGCTTGTTGGATAATAAATCTCTTATTAGACGTTTTGTTGTGTAGTATCGCTGAGAATTTTTTTCTCGTTGTTTGTATTTTGACTCGTCCTACGGGCTCACCAAAATACGGAACAACTCGTAAAAATACTCAGTGATACTACACAACAAAACGTCTAATAAGATATAAATATCCTTATTTTTAAAGGAAAAACAATAATAATGTCATGAGGGCAGTATAAACTTGTGCTATCGTAACGGTCTATTCGAGCATGTCACTAACAATGAGCAAGTTGAATGCATTTAACTGTTTCTTCTACAAGAACATTAAATGATAACTGTATACAACGTTTAGGAGGGTTTATTTTATTGTATCTGCAGATACACTGTTGTATGTTTTTTCAATGCCAGTTCACGAGATTAACGTGTCGCGAAAGTTTCATGTGATAAGGTAGCTAGGATAGTATTGCCTTCTCATGTTGCGCCCCAACTGTCTGTGCATGTGACCAGCGCTAGCTTAGCATTACCAAGTTCAATGCATTTTACAATTGTTTCCTTCACGAGACCAACAAATTGTACAAAAATGTACCAATATCTGTTTCTTGTGCATCAGCCTGCTGCAACACGCGTCCCAAGCGTACACAAGAAGGGGCTTGTTACCGCTTCCTTTCCCCTCGACATGTCCCATGGTGTGTGCCGACCTTAATAATTTGAAGTATTCTGTGCTCCCGAGAGCAGTATGCTTGAATTACATTCCATGTAGTCCAGAAACTGCAATAGCGACCAAGTCAAAAACACTACTCAAAATAATACGTTTTCTAATACATGAAATGTTCAGACAGCCAAATGGCCCTTTTGGGCCACCGTACAAATTCCTCGAAATAAGTCATTTTTTAAACAAACATGACAGCTCTCATGTAAATGTCGCGTGACGCAAAAGCTTAGAAATTCAAGCGTAGTCTATCACAAAAGCAAGAAACCAAATTTGCACGAATATAAGAAAAAATATTAAATGCCCGAGATCCTGCGAAATGTGACCCTGCGACTAATTTTCGAGTAAGTTAAAGTCAAATCTCGTAAGAATGCATAAAGCGTGTGTTATTGTACTTTGAAGTTATGTGAAACGTTCGTTTTCATGATTACAATATGGATAATTAATTTCAAATTTAATTATACTGCTACCGTAAATACTCGCTTCTGATTGGTTGGAAGCTAAACAATTTATCCCAAATTGTATCGATAACTGAACAATTAAATTTTAATTGTATCGGTCGCATTTGATCGGATAAATTCAGGTTTGCCGTTGACGACAAACAAAAAAGCTTGGTATGAAGAAGCATTAGTAAACAAAAACCAAAACAAAATCGACCGAAACTTAGCTACGCAGATATTTTTGTGTAAGAGGAAGGTAAGAAGACTTCAACTCTCGCAATGAACACTTCAAGTCTGCAAAAAGTGAAAATGGCCGCGCGTATGTCATGTTTGCCTAGTCAAACCACACAAAGATGAGAACTTCAACCAGCTTTCAACGTCAACGTCGGAAGTGAAAAGCTGATGCTTTATTAATCTGTTATTTATATATATATATATTTTATATTTTACTGTTAAGTATTTGCTTAATCTAGGTTCCAGTCCCCTCACCCGCTTTGTTATATATAAATAGCTGTTTTAAATTTCAACGGTTACTTTGAAAATGTATGTAGAGTACATACGAAACATCAAGTCAAAATGAACAAGTTCAATATGTTTATCACTGCTGTTTGTGTCTTATTTTTGATCAAATTACGATGACCCAAGAACAAAGTATTTATGAGAATATCTCCTATAAAGCTTCAAGTAAGGATGGTCGTTCCAGGACTGGTGGTGACTAGTGGTGTCATTATGACGTCACTGTAAGGTCAGTTAAGGTGGCTCAAAACGTTTCCAACACTTTCCAAGACGTAGATTTTTTTTCATACCAATGGCCGGATGACACGCGAAAAGATAAAGACGGCATTCCATCAATCTCAGAGGATAACTGGTTAACATACTTTCGTTCCCTTCACTCGAAAATTCCTCTAGGCCCTATTCAGCAGTCAATAATGAATGACCTAAACTTTCTAGATCTTCAAAAAGAGCAGTTTCCCTCTTTAGACTACTTGATCACTGAAAATGAAATATTTATAGCCGCTAAAAAATTGCAAAATAACAAATCGGCGTTCTCGGACAAAAGAAAAAACGAAATGATCAAAGCTAGCATTCAAGAAATGATGCCCGCGTATCTTAAACTCTTCAACTCAATTCTTACTTCAGGTATAATGCCAAACACTGGGTGTCGCGGTCTTATTACACCAATTTATAAATCAGGAGGAAGAAATGAACCATCAAACCACCGAGCAATTTGTGTCCCCAGCTGTTTGGGAAAATTACTTTGTTCTATTTTAAATCAGCGACTGCTTGAGCATGTCAATTCTCTTAATATTCTACACAATTCTCAGATTGGTTTTCTACCCAAAAGTTGAACAGCAGACCATGTTCTTACATTGAGAACTCTGATAGATCAGATAGATAAATACGTGTATCATCACAACGAATAAATTTATGCTTGTTTTGTCGCCTTCAAAAAGCTTTCGACTCAGTTTTGCATGACGGACTTTTATTTAAGTTATTACAGATTAACGTCGGTGGCTGTTTCTTCAATTTAATTAAGAGCCTGTATTCTACATGCTCCATAAAAATTGGCCAAAATCTAACAGGGCCCTTTTCATGCACGAGAGGGGTACGCCAAAGTTGTATTTTGAGCACGTCATTGTTCAACCTCTTTACAAATGATATACCATTCTGAAAGTGAAGTGTGATCATCGCAGTAAATTTTTCCAATTTAAGCAATTGGAAAGAAGAAGACCTGAAAAAAATCAGGGCTTCAACGGGATTCGAACCCTTGACCTCCGCGATACCGGTGCGATGCTCTACCAACTGAGCTATGAAGCCACACATTGGGAGCGAGGTCAATTTATTGAGTTCATATCTTCCCGTGCAGTGAAATGATGTGAAGTATATATATATCAAAATTCTACAATAAGAAAAATTTCACGGTGCCGTTGTTGAAATATAAGCGCCTAAAGCTAAAGTTAAGGGTGTTTTTAGCAGGTCGTAGTGTTGCTATGGTAACCTATTGTGTCACGAGAATAAGACCAATGTGTTCACCAGTGATTGGGCAGATTTTTGATACCTGACTGTAGCATCAGTTGATAAAGAGTGGTAATTATGACCCATCAAAGTCTACGTCTTGGAAAGTGTTGGAAACGTTTTGAGCCACCTTAACTGACCTTACAGTGACGTCATAATGACAGCACTGTCATTTTTTGATGTAATCTCACTCGTAGTCACCCATGGTCATTCGTGGTCACTCGTAATTAAGTACTTTTAGACCATATCTACCGTCTCGACTTTCCTGTACATGTTGATTATTCATCAAAAAGTCGCTCATGCGTTCAGAGTTTTGACAGCTTCAAAGCCAATGAAATTGAACTTAGAAATTGCTCGTCTATGTGGCTCGTTTTCGAAAGAAAAATATTATCGTATGGAGAACTTTGGCGAAAATTGTTGAGAAAATTAAAGTGACAAAATTAACATATTTTGCACACCGTTGCTTCATTCTTGCAACCCTCTATAGTAAAACGACGTCAGCCAGAAGCTTGTATTTACGGTTGCCGTATTATTAAAAGGAAATCGATCTTCTTTCTCGAAACAATTAGGGATTAATTGTGCTTGACTGTGAACCGATCGGAATTTTTCTAATTTCCACTCGTGGCTGCGGTAGCCACTCGTGGAAATTACTAAAAAGTCCGATCTGTTCAGGCGTACCATTAATCTTAATTGTTTCTCGAACAGACCGATTTCCTATACAAATTTTCTCACCTAGGGTCAGCTAGAGAGCCGAATTCTCGATGAGTTCTTCTTTATAACTGTGTTCAAAATATTACCATGCTATGAAGTCTTTTGGTAACGTTATTTCAGCCAAATGTTTAGCTCGAATGTTCAGCGGAAATCATCTTTAAAGAGGCAGTCCCTAAAACCAGAATCGCTACTCATGGCGCACGGAGTTTCAATTACGTACTTTCTTGTTCTTACTTTTCTGTCAGGGAGCAATCTGATTGCTATTTATTGCAATATTGTACTAACTGACTCAAAATAATAAGAATTGACGAAATTTACGGGATTGCAAAAAGAAAGCAAAAAGCCATATGATAAATAAGTCATGGCCTCGGTCTGAGGTTTTACCGTAAAGCCCTCACTCTCGATTAACAGGTAGTTAATAATATTCCTTATAAGCGTAGAAAGCATATTTTTTTAGTTATTCATATTAACTAAGTATTAAGAGTGATTTGTTTCAAAGGCCAATTGATCAGCAAAAGCAAATGGCGAGGCAGATCAGCTGTTGATCAGCTTGAAAGTCTCGTGACATGCATTTGGCGTGACCACGAAGACATAGAGACCAAACATCATTCCGGCTTTTATAGCCTGCCTAAGCTCTTCTTCTAAAATACTTGTTTTGAGACCCTCCATCAGGTGGAATGGCTATTTTCGGTAAGTATCTTTGACTGTAATTTGTGATTTACTGATTTGATGATTTTGCAGCGTTTAAAAACGTTTTGTTGATGATCACATGAAAATTAATACACATTTACTTGTAAAGTGAAACTGTCACTGAAATCATATCACAACATCCAAGGAGATATATCAAGTGTAAATCACAATTCTAAACAAGCAGTAGTAAGTTTTCCAGTTTGTCTGTTCTATCGCTATGTAATAATTGTCACATTATAATTTGTAAACGCTTTTTCGGCAGTCAAGCCAAAATGTTTTGCCTCAATTTTGACACGGTTTTCATAAATCCAAGCATATTTAATTAATCTTTATAATAAAAAACAATTATTTACCGAAGTGGAGGTAAATATCTTCCACTTTTACCGACACTGAGATGAATAATTGTTTTAGCATATACCACACACGCTGAATAACTAGCG